>VDFB02036175.1:84748-125459 GCA_007258455.2 Sequoia sempervirens
TGCAGATTCGAATGGTTTTATCATGTTTAGAAACAGGTACAATGTTGGAAATCCATTCAGCATAGTCTATGGCTCTAATGAATCATGCACCAAGGAGCTTTTCTAATTCAGCTTTCACTAAAAGAGCTATATGAGGGTGCATTTTTCTCAACTTCTGTTTGACTGGTTTCACACCTGGAGCTATGGAAAAATGATGCATAATGAGATTAGTGTCCAACCCTGGCATGTCTGAGTATGTCCATGCAAAGTTAATTTCCTTCTTTTGGAGGAACTCAGTATAGGCTTTCTTTTCTTCAGGTGATAAAGATTTAGCCAAGTGTACAATTTTTGGAACTTCCTCTGTGCCCAAATTAACAGCTTCTGTAGGTTCAACCAATACTAATGATCTGTCTTGGAAATATCTTAGGAGACTATCAAGTACCTCATCCGTAGGTGCCTTTGGGAGGTTTTCACCTTTGGATATGTCTTTTATTTTTTACTTTTTTTGGTTCTGACACCGTCACATAGTGGTTTTCGCCATCAGAACTCTTATTCTTTTTTTCATTTCTTTTTATCTTGTGACTAAGGTACTTGATGTCAGATTCTGTCATACTGGTAGCCGATTCACTAGTGGAAGAGACTACAAGTTCAATGGCATTTAAGTCATGGTGATCTCTCCTTGGTCATTTGTGAAATGTCAGAAGTTGAGGTCTCTTGGTAGCGTTGAGACCAATCAATAAGGTTGGGGTGAACAAGGGGTAGGTTGATGATCGGTTCAAGATTAAGGATATAGGTGATGTCATCTCTGGTGACTGTAGAATTGGAATCTGTCAAGTTTCCCTCTAAAGTGTCTAAATCAGAATTTATCCTAGCAAGCGAAGAATCGTCTACTAATGTGACATGTGGGTTCCAATCTTCTAATCTAACACATGACTCGTCAGTTACATCAGGTTGAGAACTATAAGCGTGGACAACATCCCTATCCAAGTCAACTGTTGCATCTGAGAGTGAATCCCATTCAAACTCATGAAGTCTATTTCTGAATTATTGTTGGAGCCTGCGTGATGTAGAAGCATAAGATTTGGAAGAGGCTCTTCTCCTCTAGCAATTTGCTCAATCACAAAATTATCTGAATTATCACCATCCGTTGCAGCTGGGATGGAGACACTATCCATAGTCAATCTTGCATTCATATAGTCACTATCTATTGCAAATGAGATAGGAGGACTATCAATTATTAAATATCTTGAATCTTCCCAAAGGAGATTTGTTGAAGGTACCCAATCATCTGTTATGTCTTGTTGATTGGTCAAATCGGGTACATATTCTGTGTCATCTTTACTATCCCGCCTATCAGAAATGGGGACAGTGAATTTATTGTTGTTCATAAAGCCTAGGCCAACTGGTTTCTTAGACTTATGTGCAAAAAGATCATGATTGAGTGGTTAGGCTCTAGCATCTAACCTGTGACTAAGAGGGCCATATCTTGGATAACCCATCTTCTTGACAAAAGTATATCCTCTCCCATAGGACTTAGGAGAGGGGGAGAAATTTTTATTGTGTTGGTATTTCTCCTCTTTGTATATCCAATCTCGAACAGCTACTTCCTCTTTTTCATCTTGTATTGGTACTGAGGATTCAACAAACTTGTCAAATAATTAATCATTCTTTGAAGATGATGGTTTTGCCATCTCTATTGAAAGGCTTTCCATATGTCCTAGAAACATTGCATCTTTGCAAAGAGTCAAGTACCCCCATGCCAAGGTCTACTGACTTAAATTTTTTTTGACAGTCTACTAAAGTTGTTTCATAATCCTCTACTGCTCGGTTTAGAGGGACATGAACATTAGTTGAGATTGAGTTAATTGATAAGGTGTTATCCCCTGGTATGCAAATTTTTGTTCCATTGTAGGGGAACTTAACACACTGGTGGTAGGTAGATGGCACTGCCTGCATATCATGAATCCATGGTCTACCCAGTAAAATGTTGTATGCAAGGGGTCTAGTATCAACAATTTGAAACAAGATATCCTTTTCAACTGGGCCAATCCTGACAGGAAGGACAGCCAACCCCTTAGAACTTCATTCTGCCTCATCATAGGCCTTTATGGTGATCTTCTTTCTAGTGTCAATCACTTGCTCTGAATAGCCCAAAGTTTTTAACAAATTCAAAGTACAGATATTTAACCCAGCACCCCCATCAATCAACACGTGCCTGACATGGGTTTTATGAATCATGACTTCAATGTGAAGGGCAAGATTGTGTGGATGGCTTAGGGATTTGTCATCATCTTCAGAGAAAGAGAGGTAATGTGGGCTAGTAATGTGATTCACCATGCCTTGGAATTGGTCTATATCAATGTTGTTGGGGACATTTGCTATGCGCAAAGCGTCCTCAAGGATCTGCTTATGTCTAGGGGACAACTCTAGAAGCTCTAAGATTGAGATCTGTGCTGGAGTTTTCTGTAACTGATCTACAAGATTGTAGTTTGGTTTGAGAGCAGTGGCAGACTTTATAGTGACATTCTTGGATGCCACTTGCTTGGATTTGTTGGATGGACCTGAACTAGGCCCTCTGAGAATAATAGGGGCTTGACTCCTAGTAACAACATTAAGGGCTTGGGAAGATAACCTAGAATGAGGACCTCTCAGCACCACAACAAGTTGGTTGTCAAAAATAGGGGGAGAGTCATAACCATGCGGGTCCTTACTCCTTATCATATTAACACTTGGCTCCACAACTTCAAGCATGTTTATCACATTTTCTGCCGCTGTATAGGTGTAGTTGATTCGACTTGCCCATTCTTTGATTTAGAGGTTTCCCCCTTATTAAGTAATTAGGCAAAGGTTCCTTAAAAGCCTTATGATCAGGCATTGGTATTTAGGCCATCAACTTGAAGCTTTCCACTTTCTATAAAATCTTGGATGATACGTTTTAATCTCCAATAGTTTTCAACTTGATATGGCAGGGCCATTATGAAATTATAGAATACCTTGTCATCCCCACAATGTGAGGATGCAGGAATGTGAGGTACAAGGGATGAACGATCACGAGATGTATAAGTTGTTAGAAATGAGAGTTTTGAGAATATCCACATATGAGTCACCCAATTTGGTAAATTGTTGCTTCTGGTTTTTGGGCCTCTCCTGATATCTTGGTTTACTTTCTTGTTGTGGAGGTGCATTAAGCTTCATTGCTTGCACAACCTTAGTCAAATTAGAACACTTTGATCTCTTGATTGGGAAGAATCCCACAACTCCATCATTGACAACTTGTTGTTTTGTTTCCCAGTGTTGTTCTTCCCTTTGTATCCTTATTGTTGTTGTTTGACCATTGTTGAGTATTATTGTTATGTCTGGTCAAAATGCCTTGTTCTTTTAGAACATCCTCAATGCGGCATGCAGTTTCAATCATGGTATCAAAGGAAGTGAAGACTATCTTTTTGATCTCATATCTCATTTCAGGCACCAAATTACTAACAAGTATGTCAATCTTTTCATCCTCATGGATCGTCCTAGGATACCGAGAGCATTGTCTCCACCTTTGCAAGAAGGTAACAAAGGGTTCCCCCTGATTTTGTTTCAAGTTGCATAGGTCCAACATAGTAGGGGTCTTGGCTTGATTATGTCTGAGGGGAAGTGTTGAGCGAATCTATGAACAAGTTCTCTAAAAGTCTTGGCAGGAGGTATTGGTAAACCATTCCATTGCTTGTCCTTTAAGACTCCTAGGGAACAACCTCATCAAATAGGAGTCATCCTGATGGAATTCAAAGCTCATAGTATAGAACTGACGCACATGGTCATGTGGATCACCACTGCCATCATATTTATCGTATTGTGAGAATTCCACCCTCTTTGGAAAATCTTTCATACTCACACTCTTGTCGAATGGATTAGGACAAATTGAGTCTAGTGAGAATGAGCTCTTAGGTTGCATCATTTTCTCCATCATTTGCTTCATTTGGTGGATTTCTTCCTCTTGAGAGGGATTTTGCTTTTGTATTTTGTTGTCCACATCAAAATTATAAGGGACTCTGGCACCCTTGTTGATTAGACTTTCAAAGAACTTATCTTTGTTTTGTTCCAAATACCTCTCCACATACTGTTGGAAGATAGGCTCTTGTTGTATTCGCATGAAGTCTTGAGTATCAAAGTCATAATGTGAGCTACCACCTCCATGTTGGGAACTAGGATGTACATGTTGGGAGTGTGGTCTTGAATTTCTGGGAGGAGTTTGCCTCCTATAGTGAGCATACTGAGAGGCCCTTCTTCCTCTAGGACTAGGAGATCTAGAAGGGGTCCTTGACCGCCTTCTACTTCTTGGTGTTCTGGAAGGGGTGGAGGGAGGAGAATTATGTCCACTATTAGCACCCCTTGTATTGTATTGTTTGTTTAATTGGTGGGCTAACTGCCTATCTTGCTCCTCTTGAGCGAGTTTCCTTTGTACTTCCAATAAAGCTTGGCTCTCTTCCTCAAGTTGTCTAAACTTTTCTTGCTTTGCAGCTTGTTCATCTAGAAAGACTTTCTTTTCATGTTTAATTCTTTTGAGCCTATCACTTGTGAACCTTGAGGTATGTTGAAGTGGTGAGCTTGGTCTAGACTGTTTGAACAAGTCATTGGTATATGTTGTATTGACATGAGCATCACGAGGTTCATTGTCTTGGTCTTCGTGTTGTGACCATTGTTCTTGGTGAGCTCATCTCTTATACCTTTCATCCCGTTGATGGGCATCCAAATATCTTGCATTAATGAGGGGTGAACCAGGTTGATCATCATGAGAAGAATTTCTAAATATCATGTTGTTTCTGTGTTGTTCATAGATATCATCAAGATTTTGATCCATGGCTTCCCTCTCCCGCTGAGTGACAGTATAACTCATATCCATACCTGAGTGGGAAGGTGTTGAGGGGGTACTCAAGTCACTAAAATGGCTCTTTGGGTCAAAATAGGTTTCAGACTGACTCCTAGGTGACTGGTCAAATATTGGTTCCTTTTCCTTTCTCTTTTGACGAGTCTGAATTGGGGGTAGTTGGTTAAAGACTATCTGAGGTTGCTTTCCTTGGCTCACTTGATATCTTGTTGTGACTTACATGAAAGGGAGGATTCAGGGCAAATGAACAATTCTAAAAAGAAGCGTCAATACTGGACTAGGATAGTGAGGAGTTTCTCTTGTCCAGAGACATGGTGAAATAATTGTTGCAAATAGTTGCAAACCCAACAACATATGAGAGGTGCTCAATTCTTGGGTGAATACCCTAGCACATATGGATCAGGAGGATGACTTACACAAAGTGTACTGAGTTTGAATTGTATGAAAATGGGTGGACAAGGAGACTACTAGCACTCTCCAAGTGTGTTATCAAAGAGTCTAAAAATTTATCTATTTGACAGGAACAATTCCTAATTTTCCAATCTCAAGCAAAATCGCTTATGAGATCAAGGATCACTAATTCAAAAGGTCAAGGACACATAAACCCTAAATACTGAACAGGTCTCTAAAACTGGGACAAGTCACCTAATCAAAGAACTCAGTATTTCAGTTTGTTGTTTGTTTTCAAAGATCAAGCAAGTATATCAACAGATTTTGATCAAGCACATAGGTTTCAATGGAGACCAAGTTGTGATACAAAAGTGATGCGATATGGATATCAAGGACAAAGCAACTTGATAGTATCGAGGGAGTCTTGTTTGAAGATGTTTGGACAATGTTTAAGACTCAAAACAAACACATAGCTATCCCTACCAAAGAAAATGGTGAGAAGCCAAAACCTTTGCCCCATTGCTTATGCGCATACGTGCACCTCACACAGCCGTGTCACCCCCTAGAGGGCGCCCGTGTTTTTGGTGTTTCCAAGGACTCAACAATGTACGTTCAAAGGTTACCCTTGTAGCAGGGGCCAGTTTCGCAACCGCCTCCAAACGTCCAAGTGTATGCCTATGATGGGAATTTGGTAACATGATGAGCATCTGAGAGGGTCTTCCCCTCCTTCGCCAAAGATTATGACTCCTTTTAAGAGAATTGACAGGGTGAGCCAATTAACTAAGAGGTTTTTACTTAACTAGTTCACAATAACCTTTGGTGCCTCTGATACAGAGCTTGGGCCTCGTAGCCACACCAACACCTGAAAATCACACATCCCCGCAAGCAGGGCTCAGAGCGGCGCCGCTCAGTGCAATAAACAGAGCTTTTCCATGATGATCGTCCAAGTCATGGAAAAGAAGTTACTATGGTCTTGGAGTCTTTAGACTCAACAAGATGTTCTTTATTATAGTGAGGTGGAATCACCGGCGATAGGTGTGTACTCACTTGGGTCGTTCCCGGAGGTTCAACTTCCGGCAGGCCCTCTAAAGGTGACACTGGACATGGCTCGGATTCGGGTTTCTGATTTTTTGATTCTCCCAAAAGGAGAAGAGCATACTTCTCTAGCCCGTCTCTTTACCCAAACACACTAAACAACCTTAATCACCGAGCTAGTTTCACTTCACCAAATCCACACGCTTTTGGGTTTCTGATTCTCTCAATGAGAGAAGAGCATAATCCCTGACAAGTGAAAGTGCTAAAGATTCACTACCTTGCTCCGCTCCCTAAGAGTTAGTCATATTGGTAAGATCATCAGGAGCACGGATTTGTCCATGGTCATCACCTCCATGTAACAAAGAGCCAAATTCCCTACTCACTATCGAAACTCCTAAGAATTTTAACGAAGCCCTAATTAGACTATGTGAATTGAAAAGCAGGAAAACAAACACAATATTTTTTTAAATAAGATCTTTGACAAGCATAAGTGTTTGTTTTCAAGTCTTTGTCACGCGTCCTACAATCAAACCGTTAGTGTGTTTCAAAGTTCTCTGACTGGCGTCCTGCAGAAACTATTATGCTGTGAAAAAAAAATAAAAAATTCAGAAGAACCAGAAGAACAAAAGTTGGAATCTATCAAAAAAAAGAGATTAATTAAAAATCTAATTTAATCTAGTCAAAAATTAATCTAAAAAGAATTAGTTAACAAAACTAAAGTTAAACTAAATTAATCTAATACTAAACTAAAAAAATTAAAACAAAACTAATCTAAATTAATAAAATTAAAAATCTAATCTAAATTAAAAATAAAAAATAAAAAAATTCCTCTTGGATCTTAAAAAAAACTCTTGATTGCACGTTTCTCAAGAAAATAACTCAAAAGATAAAGGCTGAGTTCTGACAAATAAATCAGATACCTGGTAAAATTTTTGCAAAAAAAAAAAAAAATAGGTCTGATATCTGAGAAGAGGGCAGAACCAGCTTTCCAACGCCTATTTGTTTTCGAAAAACAGAGCCAGGATGCAAAAGTTACGCCTTCCGGAGTGAAAACAACAACTTCTGGCTTTGACAGGCGAAAAAGGTATCAAAATGGAAAAATCAGAAAAAAAATACCAGTACCACTGGAACGGCGTCGGAAGCAGCTTTCCAACGATATCTTGTTTTTGAAAAACGGAGACCATATGCTCAAGATATGACCATTTTACTAAATATGCTCATTTAGGCTTTAAACCAAAAATTTTATTAATTTAAAGATGAAAAAAATTAATAAAATATTTAGCTGAACCTTCATGCACGAAAATCAAGGTAGCACAGAAATCAAAATGGTACAGAAATCGATGTGTCCGTACGGATTTTTTTGGCAATTGTTTTGAAATTTTTCAAAACACTAAAAAATTAATTTTCAGCAAACCCTATCATATTTTATATGAAAATAGGGGTTTTTGGGCCTTCTGAGCACATCTATGGAGTCCGTTTTGCACCAGCATGCACTGTTTGAGAGATCAAAGTCGAAATTTCTTAAAAAATGATGAAAAACCCCGCTGATCTGACAAAAAAAAAATACTGGAATAAAAAGATATAACGGTGGGCGCCAAAATGTATAACTGAAAATATGTTATACTTCTGTGAATCCTTGCATGCAAGGATACTCCAATAATGAGTCTTTGCAAATCAATTCACAGCTCTATCCGAGAAGAGGGGATTAATATTGTGGCCTCGGATTGACCCAGTTACCCTGCAAATACAGTCGAACGAGAGATTCAAAGAGGAGAAGCAAGAATGCCAATCTCCATGAATCTGTTCTTGCAATGCAACAATGAAAACTAATCTAAATGGCTGTAAAAATGCAATAAACAAAACTAATTTATTGAAATGAAAATTGATCTACATGCAATGCCATAAATGAATTACTTTGCAAATTAATCTACTATGAAGATTAAGCTAAAATGTAATATTAAACTATATGCTCTAAAACTAAGATGCTTATAAAATCAAACTAATGTGTAATCTCAAATGATAAAATTCAAGAAAATTTAGCATAAGTCGATGTAAAATTCGTGATTTTTTTTGAAATGAGAATGAGAGGGCTCATTTTATAGGCAAAAGTGGAATTGAAGCAAATTCAGAAGCAATGTGGGATAAATAGAAAAATAGAAACAAATCTTGATTGGAATTCTTTTTTAGTTTATTTCCCTTTTAACTGATTTGTTTCCATTTTTTTCATCACAGGATATTCTTGAGAGGATATTTCATTTATTTTATTTAATTTAAGATGATAATATCTCTTTTAATAAAATAAAATAAGATTATGTAATTTAGAAATGAATATTAATAAAATAAAATAAAATTATTTAATTAAAATAGATTTAATTAAATAGCATCATTTTATTTAAGTAATATTAACTTCAATTAAATAACATTATTTTATTTATTAAAAGGATTTATTTCTTTTGATTAAATAAAATTAATGAAGCATTCAAACCTTAGGGAAAATTGAAACATTTGAAATAGTTATGAATTGATTAAGAAATTTGATTTGAAAATGCAACAATCATTGATTCAGAAAGTTGACGTTGACAAATTAAATAAATGGGGCCCAAAGTCTAGGTGACCATTTTAGGTTGCATACACCTTGCACGGTCCAACCTTCTTCATTTTTAGCTTGTTGTAAGTGCCAACTAAATATATGTCCTTCCTCAAGTGCACCATCACATCATCCCCAATTTGAAACTCCTTATGCCTCCTCTTCATATCAATACTTGCTTTGTATGAAGTGTTCATTTTGTTGATATGTTTTCTCACCTCTTCGTGTAAACCCTTCATGTGTTCTGCAAAGTCCTCTGCATCTACACTCTTCTGAATACTTTTGTCAATCTTATTTAAATATGAAACACCTATGGGGATGCTGCCATAAACAATTTGAAAAGGGGATTTACCTATGCTTCTATTGACTGAGTTGTTATAGGAAAACTCCACTTGAGGTATGACCAAATCCCATGCTTTTAGTTTGTCTCCAACTAAACACCTTAGCAAATTTCCTAAACTCCTATTCACCACCTCCGTTTGACCATCTGTTTGAGGGTGCTAAGCTGAGAAAACTTCAAATAAGTATTGAGCTTCTTCCATAAAGTCCTCCAAAATTAGCTCACAAACTTTGTATCCTTGTCAGAAATAATGCTCCTTGGGAGCCCATAAAGTCTCACTACTTCCTTGAAAAATAAATCTACAACATTCACCGCATCATTATTTTTATGACAAGGAACAAAGTGTGCCATTTTAGAAAACCTATCAACCACAACAAAGATGGAATCATACCCTCTTTGTGTCCTTGGCAAACCAAGCACAAAATCCATACTTATGTCCTCGCATGGCCTCTCCGGAATAGGTAGTGGCTAATATAAACCCGTCTTTTGACTCACTCCTTTTGCTACTTGAAAAACCCCACAATTTTACACATAATTTCTCACCTCTTGTTGTATTTGAGGCCAATAATACTTCTCACCTACAAGTTCCAATGTCTTATCCATGCCAAAATTCCCTGCAAGTCCACCACTATGTTTTTCTTTGATTAGATTCAACCTCATTGAAATTCTTGGAATACATAATTGATTACCTCTGAATAGCATGCCATCTTGAATGAGATAGTCTAACCACTTTGTCCTATCAGCTAAAATAGGACTTTTAAAAACTCTCCATGCCTCTCCAAAATCAGGATCCTCTTCATATAAATCTTTCGGCTCTTCAAACCCAACCACCTCAACTTGCATCTCAATCGACAAGTTTTGCCTTCTACTCAAAGCATCCACAACCTGATTAGACTTCCCACTTCTATGCTTCAATTTTTTTTTATAAGATTGCAA
Organism: Sequoia sempervirens; assembly: GCA_007258455.2. Lineage (NCBI taxonomy): Eukaryota > Viridiplantae > Streptophyta > Pinopsida > Cupressales > Cupressaceae > Sequoia > Sequoia sempervirens. The sequence goes on from VDFB02036175.1 coordinate 94,886, forward strand.
GAACTCAACCCATTTCATGTGTCTTTGACTAAGCTTACCTTGGCTGCCCAAATATTGTAATGCTTGGTGATCGGTATATAAAACAAATTCTTTAGCCAACAAATAGCGTCTCCACTTTTTCAAAGCTTGCACAATAGCATAAAATTATTCATCATAAAACAAATACTTCTTTTTAGCATCATTTAACTTCTCACTAAAGTAAGCAATGGGTTTACCTTCTTGGCTAAAAAAAACTCCAATAGCACTACCACTTGCATCACAATCAACTTGGAATACCTTGTTGAAATTTGGAAGTGCTAAAACCAGTTGCTCGGTGATTTTTGCCTTCAACACATTTAAACTCTTTGCTGACCCTAAAGTCCATCTGAAGTCCCTCTTATCTCCTCTCATGGTTTTGGTTAGTGGGGCACATATGCTACTGAATCCTCTTATGAAATTTATGTAGAAACTAGCTAAACCATGAAATGATCTCACCTCAGTCACTGTTTTTGGTGTAGGCCACTCTAAAATTGCTTTCACCTTCTCTAGGTCCATCTTGCTGCCTTCACTTGAGACTAAAAAACCCAAGTATACTAATTCCTTCTTCACAAAGTTGCACTTCTTAATATTGATCAACAATTTTTCTTCTTTAAGCTTCTCAAAAACACATCTAATATGCATCAAATGTTCTTCAAGTATTTTACTGAAAAATAAGAATGTCATCTAAATAAACAATCACAAACCTTCCAAGAAACTCCTTGAAAACCTCATTCATAAGTCTCATAAACGTGTTGGGTGCATTGGTTCACTCAAATGGCATGACCAACCACTCATACAAACCTTCTTTTGTTTTGAATGATGTTTTCCATTCATCTCCCAAGCACGTATCCTTATCTGGTGATACCCACTCTTCAAGTCAATTTTGGTGAAGTACTCTACTCCACTCAAGCAATCCATTATATCATCCATCCGAGGTAATGGAAATCTGTATTTTATGGTAATATTTTTTATTGCCCTTGAATCCATGCACATCCTCCATTCTCCTCCTTTCTTTGGTGACAACACAACATGCACTGCACATGGGCTTAAACTCTCTCTTATCAAACCTTTCTTTAACAAATCAGAAACTTGTCTATTTACCTCTTCAGTCTCTGTAAGTGACATTCTGTAGGCTTCCTTGTTTGGTAAACTTTCCCCTAAAATCAAATCAATTTGATGACTAATTTTTCTCACTGTGGGAGTCCTTCTGACACATTATCTGAAACAATCATCTTGAACTCTTGTAGAAAATCAACAACCTCTACAAGAACTTCATCTACAACTTCATTGGTAACTTTAGGAATAATAGAAAAATAAAATTTCTCAGGCTTCATACCTTCAAGAATTCTTCTTGCATCAACTAAACAAACTCTAGCATTACCACAAACTTGAACATTTTCCTCCTTCAAAGGTTTCAACTTATGCTTCACTCCATCTTTCATAATTGTGTAGGTGTTAGCACACCCATCATGTATGGATTTGTGGTCATATTTCCATGGCTTTCAAGAAAAATGTGAGAAGCATCCATAGGGATGATATCACAAAGAATTCCATCACTGTAGTTTCCAACCTTGAACTTCACATTGCACTACTCACTCACAAGTAACTTTTGAGTGTCTTGCAACCAAGCTATCTAGTATGGTTTAGGATGTTTTCTTCTTTCAAGATTCAACTTCTTCACCATCTCCTCAGATACAAGATTTTCTGTGCTTCCACTACCCACAATAATGTTGCATACTCTTCCTTCACATTTGCACCTTGTTTTGAACAACTTTTTCCTTTGTATTGGTTCAATGTCATCATTAAGGAGATCTCTCTTTGTCATCAAAAATTCTTCTTCCGCATCTTCAAATTGTGAGGAAGGTGCCTCTTCCTCTTCATTTACATTTTCTACCCTTCCTTGATGTTCTTTCCTTCTTCTTGGTTTCTCTTCAGTGTGAGGACAATCATAAGCCCAGTGCCCCTCTTCTCCACATTTTAAGCAAGTGCCTTTGAATGGGCCTCCACCAAAGCCATGCCCTCTACCTCTACCTCTAAAATTTTGTCCTCTTGAGCTTTGTCCTTCATCATACTTCGCTGCCCTCTTCACTTTTGTATCTCTTTTTCTGATTTTCTTCACTCTTGTAGGTTCTTCCACCCACCTTGCCTCCATGTCCTTTTCCTTTTTTCTTGTTTTCAAACTTCTTGTTTAACCTCTCTTCAATTTTTAAGGTTGTTTGATAGAAATCCTCCATGGTTAAAACTCTAATAAGTGGCATTTCATCTTGAATTCTTGACCTTAATCCACTGATATACCTTGCAACTTTCTCCTTTGTCACCTCTAAATGGCCGATTCTTATAAGAATTTTATGAAATTCTTCTATGTACTCCTTAACTATTTTGCTGCCCTGTTTCACACCTTGCATTCTTTTAAGCAAATCTAATTCATAGTCTACTGGCATAAATTTCCTTTTAGGCTTCCCCACCATTTTATCCCATTTGGTAATCTTTTCTTTTCTTTTTCTCCCCCTTTCTAATTGAATCTCTCTCCACCATATGGAGGCATGTCCTTTCAACCTTGTTTTTGCATATCTTACTTTGTATGGGTCCTCTATCTCTTCAAATTTGAAATAATCCTCCATCTCATTCAACCAATCTATTAATTCTTCTAGGTTTAGGCTTCCATTAAAGGTGGGTACATCTATTTTCGGTCTCTTTCCCATTTTTGTTAAAGCTTTCAACAATGGGTCATTTGCAACTGCTATAATTTTTTTCTCTTTGCCTAGTATCTAAACTAGCATTCTCTATAGTTTCTTCTTCATCTTCTTCATCTTCACTTCTTGGATCTCTCATTCTTGCAAACCCTCTCCTTATCTCATTTTTCAAATTTTCAACTTGTCTTCTCAAAGCTCTAAAGTTATCATTCCTCACAAATTCCTCTCCTATTCCTCTTCATCTTCCTCTTCCTCTAGCAACATGGTTGCAGACCCACAACTCACAATCACTGGTGCAAGTTGCCTCTCTTCGACGGTCTGCTCACACTCTCAGAATCTCCCTTGCTTTGATACCATGGATCTATTTGAGGTAAATTAATTAAAATTTCTCTCACATAAATTCTCAAATTTCTCACACAACCCTTCAATTAAATTTAGCTCCAAGAGGCTTACAATTCTCTGTAACTTGCATAGCTGAGTTGCAACTTGCAACCACCCAAAATTATCATTCAAAATACTGGAAAATCACATCAAAATTACATTCAACCTCATGGGTTGGGGCTGCTACATGCCCATGAAAATGCATACCAAAAATTAGAATATGAAAAGATATTTCACACATGAAATCCAAGGTTGCAGTGCAACCTTCACACCTGCAATTCACACATGTAAATATTATGATAGCCTTTGAGGGTTGTGGGATTTTCACATGCCTAGGAAATGCAATAAATCTGAAAAAAAAATATAAAAAAAATGATTTCCTCCAACAATCCAAGGTTGCTCCACAACCTTTCTCTTGCAAACAAATCAATCTCACAACAATCCAGTTACAAACTTCATCTCTTCAGCTCCAGGAATCTTCAACACATTTTCACACCACCAAAAATTTGCAACAACACCTTCTTGTAGCCAACCTCTAGTATGTTACACCCTGGTCTCTCCCTTCTCTTTCTAGAAAGACTTAGATGCAAAATGAATGAATTTTCTTTTTTTCAAACTCTAGAATTTCATTTGCACCAAATTTCATCAATTTGGGATGAATTTCATTAAGTTTTAGCCACTCCTCCCAAGTGCAACTCCATCTCCAACAAATTTGACCAATTTTCCATTAAAAATCAATAAAATATTCATTAAAAACAAATAGCATTACCTCCACCACTCCTAGGATGACTCCAGTGCTTTTTATTGAGATTTTGCTTTTTACCAATGAAAGCAAATCTTGATTTTTCACTCCTCGGTGCCCACCTCTAGGTTCCTATTTTTTAGGACACCTGGAATGAAGTTTTAAATAAAAAATTTAAAACAAATAACTCTCAAGAAAGCCACACCTTTGTTTTGCTTTTCTTACTTTTTTTGGATTTTTCAATTATTCACCACAATCTCCAAATTCAAATTGGGTCAAATTTTGAAAGAAAATTTGAAATTGCATTTACAAAACATGTCATTGCATTTCCACACACATTAAATTTGAATTTCATAAATAATATGAAATTCCACACCAAAAATGAAAGAAAAACCAACTCAAACTACTTTTTGGTGATGCAAGATTGCACGAGGCCATGTATGCTCCTGCATCATATATTATGAAGAATATAAATGTATCATGATAAAAAATCTACATTTTAGTAGTTTACATTAGTTCAAATTTTAAAACATAATTTCATTTTTAGGTTATTCAAGTTCAAAAGATAGATCAATATTGTCTATTTCCTTTATAAAAATGATACAATACTAAACTTTCACTCATGCAACCCCATCCAATATGGAAAAATATGATAAGACATATTGAATATGACCATGCATTTTAACTCCAATATAGAAAATATAATATAACTTTTCTCAATCGTGATATATGAATTATTGTCAAGATCTATGTAGATATAGTGATGAATCCTTGTGTAGCATGAATCATTACCTAAGTTAATCTCAACAATAAGTGCTAGTGATAATTTATGCCTCCTCTCCTATTAGTTACATCCAATGAATGCAAGGAGTTGAAGGAGAGGGGAAAATGATGCATGATACAGTGGTAACATAATTGAATCATGTAAGCATGTAAAGAAATTAACATCATAAGAAGTGAATCACCATTATTTGAATGATAATATTGTAGACACATAAAGTATGTAAACATGTAAATATAAATATAACAATATAGCATCATAAATCATGTGAAAATGTGTAATGATAGTTGTCAACAACAAGTAGAAAATATATATCAAATGATAATTATGTAGGCACATGCATATGCAAGTAAGTAAATAAGAATACAAGACACATAGGATGACAAAAATAATTATGTAGGCACATGCATAGAATCTAAGAAATTAGAATATGAGAGAGTAAAACATGAAACATAAATAAAACATGTGCTAAGGAGAAAAAAATGACAAGGTATTCTATGAAGTTTTTTAAAGGTATTTTTTCTTTGTCCTTCATAGAAGACTCAATGTCTATATCCCTAGGGTTAAAAAATGACAAGGTAAAAAATGGATAAAAAGTTTGGTGGATCCCTAGGGATAGATGTTGAGTCTTCTATGAAGGAAAAAAGGAAAAATACCTTTAAGAGAGGTGTTTCTTTGTGATGGAATTACTACCTCCTACTGAGGTATTGGTAAGGAGGGTGACAAGGGAGTTAAGTAGGTGAATGGAGTTGAGGGTAAGAGTGCTACTAAAAATTGTTTTGGATGTTGATATTATTTGGATCTATAAGTGATTTAATTGAATATTGTAGCTACAGAGGATAGATATAACCTATAACACAATTTTAAAAAATGGTTTAGAATATAAAATAATTGATTGAAAGGAAGGACGGTTGATTTGCACACTTATAAATTAATGGACATTTTCTCAAGGAAGATGCAAGTCTAAATTTTGTGAGAAGGAATGTGACAAGTAAGAACTATAATATGTTATTCAAGGAGGTGAATGAATTAAAGGAGAGGATGTTTAGATTGGAAAACAATCAAGACAATGTAAAGACCTCCCTTAACAAGTCTATTCAACTAAGCACATGCTTACTATCAAGAATTTGGCTACTAGTATTTCTATGATACATGATAGTTTTTGACGAGGAAGAAGAAATTTTAGGTCAAGGGACCAAGTGTAAGGTAAAAAAATTTATACCCTACAATTTTGACACTACAAATTATCCTATTTTAGTGTCTACTCCCTTGATATATTTTAGAATGCACTGAGCCCTTAGCCTTGAATTTCTCTCTCGACAAATTTATAAATTTTTGCATCACATTTTGTTTCTTTTTGTTGACCTACAACGACATATCAAATTTTGTGTTTTCTCCAAGATGCCAATATGACATGTAGATGTCCATGTGACGTGCTATCATTCATGAATTTTTAAAATTTAAATATTGGTAGTGTACAAAACATCATAAATTCTTGTAAAAGGATAAAGGGTTGTTAAAGCTTACATGGTGATGTTGGTTGACACTTCTTAGTTCTTCCATTTGGCCTACTACATTAGAGTGTTCTAATCGAGTGAAGTCTCTGACTAGGAACAATTATCTATGAAGTTACCAATGTTGGGTGATCCATTCAAATGACATGAATCAACTTGAGAAACTATAATGGTATTTATGATACATGAACAACATTGATGTGTTGCACTTATCTTCTCATATGGGGGGATGAGAATCATAAAGTGTAGATGTGGTACCAAAAAAACAAACTATAACCAAGAATTATTGAGTTCTATAATTTGGTGGAAATCCTTAAAATTCCTCCTTATGCTCAAATCACTCTTCATTGATCAATGAGTAAATGGTTCACACTATATTTAGTTTTGAGTTCATCAATGATACTATTGAACTAGTGCTCACAATGTAACTAATACTTATGATGTGAATGCTTGTTAATGTCAAGGGACATATTGTGATATTTTTGACACTAATGCTAAGAAGAGGTGTTTATGTATTCCCTTATTTCTAGAAAGGGCCCTGATCCCTTATAGAAGTAGCACAACAGTCCAAAGAATAACAACCAGATAGAACAACACAACAGAGGAATCAAGACTAAAGGAGAACCACTTCCGCAAACCCAACCCACCAAAAACATTAGCCTATATCGATCACATAAAAAATTATAGCCCTATCAAGTATCCAATATAGATATAACTAGTCCATATTAAAATCCATCCACAAAAAATAGTTATATAAGAATAACCTATAAAGAGTACCCAACATGTTTTCAGAGTTTAGAACAAAAATAAAACTAGAATTAAAACAGTCTAGGCATCTAATGCCTTTACCACTATAACACCATAGAGAGGGGCAAAAAAACCTCATGATAGCAAGCAACAGAATGTAGGGGAAACAAGAACCAAGGATTAAGCATATTCAATAAGGCTCCACACCTTCATCAGGTCCTCTACTAAATCTTCAAAGCTTTCTTTCATCACCATCTTCCCTGAAAAATCAACCTCATCCTTATTCTCCTTTTTCCTCTACTATTTCTTGATTTTACCCTGTCCCGATATAGTAGCCATCATCCTTTTTTTCATTACCGCATCCACAACCTTGCACATGTTCCACACAACACTCTTAAGAGCCTGAAACTTGTTGGAATTACCATCCTTCTACATCATTATCTCAAGGAGCTCCAACCTTTTCACTCTAATTATTTCCAAACTCGTAATTTTATCTTTCAATTCTTCATTACTAGGGGAAGTGATGTCCATTTCCTCCAAGTCATTTGTAGTTGTTCCTTTTTCCTTAGCCATATCAATTTACTCCTCAACATCCTGCACATCCTCCTATTGATTAACACCTTCCTCCTCCTCTTGACTCAAATCTTCCACTTCCTCCAACCCCGACACCTCTTCCTCAGGAGATCCAGCTTCACCTAGACTTTTTGACACACATTCTTCAGGGGAGGAATCCTTTTCCTCCCTAGCCACCTTATTCCCCTTTCTATCTAGAGACTCTTCCAAATTCTTATCATCTAATATTTTTGATTTTTTGTTGTTATTTGACCCCTTGGACGCAACCAAAGCAAGGCGAGTAGATCTTCAACCCACCAGGGTAGTGGACCCACATTCATGGTTGTTTTCATTATTATTTGGTATTGTTATAGTGTTAGGGTCAACACCCAACTCACGAATCAACAATTTTCTCTTCTTTTTTGCAATAGAAGAGAGGGGGGAAACACTTCATTTTTTAGGGGTAATTTTAAGGGGAGCTGACCATGAAGGGTCCATAGCATTAGGGGAGGCATTAGTAGGTTCTTTGACCGAGGAGGGGGTTTGAATTTCAATAAGCTCATTTTTTACAAAACTTTTGGGAGTGGGATTCTCAATCAAATTATGGAAAACATTTCTTTGCGAGATGGTAGCTAAAATGTGCTTGTATATGGAACAAATCAAACCTTGGTGTAAAGGAGGGTTAGCGCCATTAGTAAGGCTTTGTTTCAGGGAGGAGAGGATAAAAAGGGTAAATTTATTTTCTCTAGGTGCCTGATATGGTTTAAAATGAGAAAATGATAACCATGGGCTGACTAAAAATGTCCCTCTAACATAAAGTATTTCATGAAAAAGAAGCAGACATTATGGTAAGGGGGCAGAAGCAAAACCCTGGAATAACCAATTTGAAATCTTTGGACCTTTTCTTTAGCTTCAAAAAACTTTTCAATATAAGTTTGATAGTTTCTCGTGCTTACCTTGGCAATCTTCTTCCCTTCATATGCAAGCCTCGTCGCTTTGGCTATAAGCTTAGCATCAACAGTAAAATGGAGACCACCCAACTCAACTTCCCCATCTTTCCAAGCATTCACAAACTTGTAGCTAAGTTGTTTGTTGTAACCTTCCATGGCCGCAAAATATGGAGTAAACCTATCCCATTCAAACAAGCCCCATAATTCCACATTCTTTTTCAGGGAGTTGTATTAACTCGACTCTGTCCTCTTTCTAGGGCCGCCCATTGTATTTTCTTTGGTTGAATAATTCTTAGGAAGGAGTAAATAATCTGCTCTTCGACCTCCCTCATTCACCATAGAAGCAATTGGTAATTCAAGAATTTTAGTTTTGATAGATACTTGGTGGCTTTTCATTTGTAAGAATAACGGCTTGAACCTTCTTGGAATTTGTTTTAAATAATCAATCTGTATTCAAAGCCTATTCTCATATTGATGGAATGTAATACCCAACTTTTTTACCTACATATAATTAAACAAGGTTGCTACATAATTTGGTTTGATTGAAGGTGAGATACTAATCTTCTGCAAAGCCTCTTGGAGCATCCTATGGTATGTAGGTAAATGTTGAATCAAGCACCAAAGGGAGATTTTGGTTGGAGTATTATGAAGTTGATCAACAAGGTCATATTCTTTAACACTATGTCAAGAAAGGATGAGTGGGGGAGGAAGATATGGTTGAGGAAATGGAATGGATGTTTGTGTTTGTTTTGGTTTCTTATTATTTCTAGTGTTATATGTGTGAGCAACTGCATGATAACTTGGATGTTGCAACACATCTTGGCGCACATGATTACTTTGAGTGAGATATTTTTCAAAATTTAGGATATGGCCTAAAGGTTTTTGAGGTCCTATAATGAGAGGAGGGTTAGAGAGAGGTCCAATAATGATAGGAGATCTAATAATCAATTGTGGATTTATAACTTTAGATGAGTTAAATATTTGTTGATGATCTTCTATCGATGGAGGACTTAACGTCAATTTTGAATCTTCATCCATGCAAGCCACCTTACTATCATTGATTACATCCTCTTGTACCAAGATATATTCCAAAGAAGGAGAGGTATTGAGAGAGGAATAAACATAATTCTCATGATTATCAATGATTGCATCCTCTTACACCAAAATACCCTCACAAGTAGGATAGATGTTGGGAGAGGGACAAACGTGAGTATCATGGTTACTTGAAGAATGAAGATTAGGTAAAGTGACATTAATATATGTATCAATTATTTTATTCTTTTGTACCACAATATTCTCATAGGTAGAGAAACTATTGGTCAATTGAAGGTCAATGTATATCCCTTTTGACGTTCATAGCAACGCCCCAATTGTTTAGACAAACCATAATTTTCTATATCAAAACCAATATTTTAAAAAGAAAACATATCGTTGTTGTCCTTTCTTTAGGGTTAATACACTAAACTAAGTAAATTAAGACAATTGATAATGCACAACAAAATCTAGAAGTTTCAGGACAAACTGCTAGAAATAGGAAACATATATGAACAAATAGCAAAGACATGGTTTCACACATAAAATTTGATGTTGAATTGACTAGATAGGGGCACTAGATGCCCTAGACCAAAGGGAAGATTTTAAAAATTTCAAAATTTGGAAACTAACTATAGTGTCTAAGGGTCTAAGATTACATAGGTTCAAGTTTGAAAGTGAATAGATTTTTGGAAATGCATGAAAGCTTAATTTTCCTATGTGGAGAACACACATGCATACAATTTTATGTTTGAAATAAATGCAGTATGTTTTTAAATTATGATTTTAAAAATTTAAAGTGTTACAATTCACTGAATTTTTCTAGAAAATGGAAAAGTAATACTTTTTGATCTTTTGGAATGGAAATAATATGTAATTCTTCACTTTTATTCAATGTTTTCATTAAAATATGCATGCACTTTTGATAAATGAAAGAAACCTACGATTACATTCATATTTCACAATGAAATAACTCAGATCTAAGCCCTAAAAAAGGAAAAATCATATTAAAATTATGCAATTTAATTCAAAATATTTTTATTTATTTTTTAATGTAAAATGATCAAAGAATGTTAATGCATAGTTTTGAAAATGAAACAATTTCAAATAAAAAATAGGATATTGAAAGCATCTATATTTTTGCACTAATTCTTCAGAATTTATGTTGTAAATATTAGAAAATTATGAGTGTAGGATATGTCGGGATCACCAAAAATGTAGAGTAGGAATAGTGATCCTAGATCCAACTAGTATTAGCTTCTTTTCACTTGACTCCACATTTGGACATAAACCAAATAGGATTGATGATTAGCTTGCTTCCACAAGGGAGAGCCAATATCCTAGGGTTTGTGCCCCTTTTGAGTTGTGAGGATGATAAATTTGATGTGTGTTTTAATAAAAATATTTAACAGGTAACCCTAGATCTGAAAATGTAATTTATCACATAAACAAAAATGAAAAGTAACAAAATAAAAGTAGATCGAAGACTAAGATATAGAGAGGAAACTGTGATAGAAATTTGAGCCTGAATTGCAAGGACAAGGGCATTGGGTGCCATAGATTGGGATGCTTCTTTTTAGGATATGAAAACTTTGAGATGTATGCTACATTCTGCTCTATGTTTCTTGTGGCTATCTTCTACTAAAAATTTCAAATTTGACCTACACACATGAAAAGAGGGAGAACGATTATGTTGTATAGGGGCTTGCCTAAGTCAAACCTCATTTTGGTATTTGTAATGCCCTGCCACATAACCCTAGAGGACGACACAAACACAACGAAAGTGTAACAATTTTTTTTTAAAAGTGTAATAAATATCAAGTAAAGTAAACTAAACTTAACACATGCATCCTCTAAGGTATGTGACAACATTTACATTCCCATAACATACACAAGTAAACTAATCCATAGAAAATAATTAATACTCATGAAATAAATATCATACATCCAAAGCATTAAACTCATCACATAAGATACAAAGTACAATAAAGAATCATCCATAGATTACATTTATTCAATATAGCAGTTACAAAGCTCATTTCCAAAATGAGGAAGATCATACAATAATGTTACAATTAAAATGATACAAGAATCCTCCTCAAATACAAATGAGGAGTAGTACATATACATAAGTATCCAACTGATACAAAAGAACATAAGAGAAGGAACATATCAATAGGAACATGCGAGCTCTCCAATCTAGAAGATCCCGCCTTCACAAATATGAAATGGGGACCCAATGGTGTAAGGTGCACGTTCCACCCAACCAAGTGGTACCCGAAGGCCCACCCCCCATGCTAGGAGATAGTAAAAGGGCTTCCTAGACAAAACCAACAACCTCTAGATACATGCAACCTCAAGACTAAAATACACAAGTACAATACATAACATGAAGGTTACATTGCTTCTAGAGTAAAAAAATCAAGTATATTAACTACACAATACATACTATTGTCATAGGAGGAGTGTCACACATAATTTACTATGGGTTACCCTAGCATAACATTCTTAGGCTACCAGACCCCCATCATGGGTTACCCTAGCTACCTCTACCAACCACCGAACCCCCATACAAACTATGCTTCTTATCTCACCTCAAGCCTAAACAAGTGCTTGAGCCATGAGAGAGACATTCATTATCTTTATTATTGTGAGAGTTATCCATTCCCTTAATTCTTTTTAAGTTATCACTTGATTAAACCCTTAGTGAGTTACCCTAGTGCCCCTTTGTGTGCCAGACCCCCAACTGAGAACCACTTCCCTACCAAAAACACAAGGATCTAATCCACAAACCGAGGGTAGACAAAGTGCACAAAAATTAATAATAAATATCAACCATAATGCAAGAGGCAACACATCCCGTTCGTAGTAATCGAGTGATTAAACTGAATTACAACCAAGTGCACTACCCAAGGAATACAAAAGGTTGAACCATAAAATACAACAACCCCCTCATAATATAACATCATCTGGAAGGCTTACAAACACAACTAACCAATTTTCCCAAAAATATGAACAAAAGAAATCACAATTTAAATAAGAAATTTAGGCAAGAAATAAAGCTACCATTAGGATTTCCTAAATCCATTTCCATCTCAAGAAAACAATAATACATTGCTTGAAATAAACCAACTTAATATAATTTTCATTTACAAACAATAAAGAAATAAAATCTAATTGTTTTAAATCAATTTACCAATTTCAACTATATAGAAATCAAATTTCCACTTTTAAAACATTTTATTTTAAAATAACTAACTTGTGCTTTTGCATGCACCTATAATATCCATTTAAATATAAATATAAAAATATTTATATTTAAATATTAATTTATAATTTTCAAACATTAATAAACATATATATATATATATACATATACATACATACATATATATATATATATAAATATATATTTATTTATATACATATATATATTTATATGCATATTATATATATATATATATTAAAAGAAAAATAATATAATAATTAAAATTGTACCAATTAAAAGAAGGCAGACGAAGTTTCAAAACAATGTTGGCTGTATACACAATGGCTCCCATATGGGGGCCACGGCCTGTTTAGGCAACACTGGGCACTGCCTCCACAACTCGCCTCCCCTTATGGGGGCGGCTGTGGGGGTAGCCCCCCCAATTATATATATTTTTTTACCTTGCGATTTATACAAAATAAAAACTAATTGGGAAAATAAAACAAAACAGTAACCTTCTACAGGAAGATCTTTTCCATACAAACAATATTTTTCTACAAATTTTGAAAGGAAGATTTCTAATCCATTCCTATAGAGATTCTCCAAATCTTCTATTGTTTTCCCTCTCGGATTTCTATTGCTTAAAACAATTTCCTACAGAGGCTCTTAGATTTCACTATAAAATTCTTTTGGGTATTCTATTTTTTTTAAAATCAATTTCTACAGAAGCTCTAAAATTTTCACGACAATTTTCCAAACATTACAATCTTTCTAATTACAAAATAAATTAAAGCTTCTACACAGATAACATATTCTTCTTGCACATGCAAGACAATAACTAATTCTAATAGCCTTTTCCAATTTGAAATACAATAAAAACAATAAAGAACCTGTTTTAGATGCTTGAAGAATTGAAGTTTGAAGTAGAACCTCGCCTTTAGATTCCAAAATTATCAAAAGCCTCTTCCAAAAAAATCCACTTTTCTAGAAAGTTGAAAATAAAACTAGAGCCAAATTTTCTCGAGAACTTCTTCCCCAATCTTCCACAACAATATTGACAACCTCTTTCCAAAAATATCTTTTCTCATTGCCGTGAAGTAACCTAATTCCTCTTCCAGTTAATTCAAATATTCTCTCCAAGAATTATTTCCCAACTACAGTATTTAATTATTTTTTTTCTAACACATGTCACAAATAAAATATCTTTCCCAAAACAAATCACATATATTTCCTCTAGATATTTACAAAATAATTGTGCATTAATAATTCAAAATCACATATTAATTTCTAATTAAATTTAATCTAATTAATTTAATCACCTTATAAAATAAATTTAATCACAAAGATTAAATCACTTTACAAAATAAATTGAATTTAATTAATTAAATCAAATATAAAGCTTGTAACAACATTAATCAAAATTAATTAAAGAATCACTAAAAACTATTATAAGCATTAATTAACATTAATTAATGCAAATATGGACAACATAACAACAAAGCATACCGACACAAGGACTAATGACACACTGTGACTAGGGTTGTGGCTTGACAAGGAAAACCCTGTTACTATCTCCCAATCACTATTCCGTTGGGCAATGGACATGCTCAAACCTGTGAATCCAGGTGGAGCCGATGTCTTGTACCTACAATTTTGCAATAAAACATATGTCATACATGTACATAGATTATAAACAATCACACCGTGAGGATAAAATCGCAGAATCATAGGGCAATCACAAGCGAGTGATACAATCCCGTCCCCTTCACCAATACAGTGTCACATCAAAAATGACAAAACAAAAACATCAATTAACTACAAATGAGCATATATCAATATCAACTCAAATAAACAACTATGCTAACCAAAAAACATGTCATAAACAATAATCATCCATAAAGTGTACCATCACATCACAATATAAAAACCATCATCGCTCCAATGTCAGTGATCAAATAACAACAACATAGTATCATGGTCTATCAAAGTAAAAGCACTGTCTGAAAACATAAGAAAATCAGAGGGGTGCTACATCCTCCCCCCTAGGATCGGGCTTACTCTTGGAAGCCTACAAACAAATAGGGATAGAGCGCCCTCATCCTAGTCACATCTTCCCAAGTAGCCGAAGTATCATCTCTCGGATCCCACTGGACCCTAACCTGCTCTGTATCTCGACCTCTGAGGGTGAGTCTCCTATGCTGTATGAAGGCTAGGAGCTCCAAAGCTAGCTGCCCATCTTCTATCTGTAAGGCATTCCAATCAAGGATGTGAGATATATCAGAGTGATAAGGCCTGAGTACTAAAACATGAAATACGTTGTGTATGCACGAGAGACTGGGTGGCAAAGCAAGACAGTATGCTACTTGTCCAATCTTCTCAAGAATCTCAAATGGCCTAACAAAGTGAGGTGTGAGCTTAGAGCCCTTTCCATATCGGATTAGACTCTTTCACAGACACACTCGCAAAAAGACTCTTTCACCTATTGCAAATTGGTGATCCACCCGATGCACATCTGCATACTTTTTCTGCCTATTTTGTGCAACAACCAAATGTTCCCTGATACAAATCACCTACTGATCCATATCTTGAAGCATCTCATGACCCGATAGAACTCTATCCTCTAACCAATCCCAACTCAAAGGAGTCTGACATGGTCATCCATACAATGCTTGGAAAGGAGGCATACCAATCAAACTCTGATAACTGTTATTATAAGCAAACTCCACTAAATGGAGATAGTCCTCCCATCGTGTTTGTTGGTCCATCACATACATGCGTAACATATCCTTGAGGATTTGGTTGACCCTCTCAGTTTTTCCATCTATCTCAGGGTGATACTCTGATCTAAAGTTCAATTGCATCCCCATGACATGCTATAATGATGCCCAAAAAGCTAAGATAAACACATGATCCCCATTATAAATGATCCGATGAGGAATGTCATGCAACCTAACTATATCTCCCATGAACACTCTAGCAATGGACAAAGCATTATAGGATGAAAAAATAGGAAAGAAGTGCGCTACCTTCGTCAACCTATCCACCATCACCATAATGGCATAGTGTTGTCGCAAAGAATTGCGTAACCCAACAATGAAATCCAACGAGATTATATCCCATTTACATTATGGCACTAAATGTGGCTGCAGAAGTCCTGTCGGAACATGGGGAGGTGAATCCTACTGACTACCTTCCCAACCACCTCCTTGGCCATGACCACAACCTTTACTGTGACCTCACCTAGGTGGCATGATCCTACACAACACCACTGTAGAACAAGTCTCAGATATTAGGTGAGAACAACATAAGGGGAGGGAAAAAAATATCAAGAATCTAAGTACTATATCCATGATTAACATACATTCTTCACATACACACAAACTCACATCACCAAGAATCACATCACAAGGCTACGCAAGGGTCCATCTGGACACTGGAAAGTAGCATACTAATCCATGATACATAATTCATGAACCAAGAGCCAATATCCATCTCACATAATCCATACCTCACACTTAGTGGCTTGATGGTGTTAGGCCACACACACATGGTGAGACCATCCAAGCAAGACCATAATGACCTATCTCTTGTTGTATAAGGTGGTTAACCTCCAAGAGATAGTCATCACACATAGGTGGGTAATGGGTCCTAGCTGTATATCAACCTCACATACCCCCATCCTCAAGGTTACCTGTGTTTGTTTCCTCGTATACACTCACCAAATCCACCTCATACGTGCTTGGAGAGGAATCACAATACGACACATGGCCGACCTAAAAAACAATAAGGATAAACTAGTTTAGCCACCAAAGTCATAAATAAACATCAAATAAGATTCAATTTCAGCAATAAAGCAAGAAATGCGTGCAATGTCAACACTAAATCAAATGTAACCATGAGGGCTACGAGTAAATAAGATCACAAGGTGTAGCTAAACTATCACAATCAAATATAAATAAGGTGTTGACCTTTACAATCAATAGAAAATCATCAATAACCATAAAGAAAGTACACAATCCTCAAAATTGCACTATACAACACTACGTGACTAGATACTAGCCACCAAACGAGGAAGGAGAGAACCACATTAGGCTATAATAGTAGCCCACATGTGGTGCAGAGTGAGCATGCCATCCCAATGTCACAGAGTGTACTCCTCGGCTACACCCTGCCTCGCGTCATCACACGACATAGTCATACACCAGCTGGAGAAGGCACACACTGGTCATATGTTGCATTGCAATGTGTCTATGGCTTCGTGAAAGTAGGAACGCATAAAACACACCCCCCATAGTGATACCTTGTGGAGAAGGTACATGTAGGTACTCACTGTAGCTAAAGGTATACATGGCTAGGACATACCCATATGCTATCCAACCCAAACACTATCGAAAGCAAACATGAGTATCCCCTCTACAAGTGTGTGAGGCCCCATTACGCTCATCACACAAGTAGGCTATCATAACACAATATCATAGTGCACCTTCATGTGTCTATGCATGTGGCATTGTGTCCTCAGGCCCAACTTGTTACTATCAACAACACGACATCATCACCAACACTATGTCAAAACACCAGTGGGGTGTGGCATCGTATCCATTGCATCATGTTATAACACATGTAGATACAGTATATACAATACATATATGAGTATATCAATATGGGGCTACTTGAGCTTCACCTCTCATACAGATGAGGTTGACTCGCTAATGCCAACTCAACACCCCTATAGGTGGTCAGGAAAATACTAACAAACCAATGTTGTTGTGCTCAAAACTATGGGGATTAGGCTAGCACATATGGATCAAGTACCCCGATCCATCATAAGGGGAAGTAGTGGGTACGTTTCCTCAGGATCGGTTGAGATCAAACTGCTTTGCGTTGCAATATGCATACACTACATACTCTACCCAAGGAACTTTGTGGCTGCTACTACCCCTTCACGAATTGAGGGGCTAGAGAACCTAAAGAAAAGAATCAGTGAAACTATCTTTTGGCTACTCTTACATATATAAATTTCAACCACATGTGGGTTGGCCCTAAATCAGGTAACAAACATACAAGCACACATAATGGTATGGTTAATCCCACACCAAAATACAACATATTCCTCATGGATGGGTAGACAGTATCACCATCCCATGGAACACAAAGCAAGTACAGGGTATTCGCAACACTCAACCAATGCACAATTATTGGTTTCTCACATTTATAGGGGGAATACAATTACATACACAATTCCATAAGTATATTTACTTCCATAATCCATGTGATTCATATCATCACATATATCCATAACCCATCATTAGCTTTTCTTGCAATATACTCAATGCAAATCCATATTTCACTATTCAGAATAGAAAAGCATTTATCTTTTATACAAGAGAGTGGTTAAACCTCCACACTACTCCATGTCATAAATACATACTAACATACTTAGGATAGAGCATCCCATATTCATTTTTAACATAATTAACAACTATTTTGTCATCTATAACAGGAAGAATAGAAGGAGAGAAGAAGAACATCCCTTATCTACCTCTAGGGTCAACCTAGTTTCCCTAAACATAAACCACCTAGTATAGTCAAGGAAAACAAAGAAATGAATACACACATAAGAGTACAAACAACAAGGACATCCTAATGTTTTCGTGTGAAACCAGAGTACCTAGTGTTAGAACTTGGGCTCTGATACCATGTGTAACGCCCCACCATGTAACCCTAGAGGACAACACAAACACAACAGAAGCGTACCAATTTTTTTATTTTAAAGTGTAATAAATATCAAGTAAAGTGAACTACACTTAATGCATACATCCTCTAAGGTACGCAACAACGCTTACATTCCCATAAAATAAAAAAGTAAACTAATCCATAGCATATAATTAATACTCATGAAATAAATATGATACATCCAAAGCATTAAACTCATCACATAAGATACAAAGTACAATAAAGAATCATCCATAGATTGCATTTATTCAATATAGCAGTTACAAAGCTCATTTCCAAAATGAGGAAGATCATACAATAATGTTACAATTACAATGATACAAGAATCCTCCTTGAATACAAATGAGGAGTAGTACATATACATAAGCATCCAACTAATACAAAAGAACAGAAGAGAAGGAACATATCAACAAGAACATGCGAGCTCTCCAATTTGGAAGATCCCTCCTTCACAAATGTGAAATGGGGACCCAACGATGTAAGGTGCATATTCCACCCAACCAAATGGTACCCAAAGGCTCACCCCCCATGCTAGGAGATAGTAAAAGGGATTCCTAGACAAAACCAACAACCTCTAGACACAGGCAGCCTCAAGACTAAATTACACAAGTACAATACATAACATGAAGGTTACATTGCTTCCAGAGTAAAAATATCAAATATATCAACTACACAATACATACTGTTGTCATAGGAGGAGTGTCACACATAATTTGCTATGGGTTACCCTGGTGTAACCTTCATAGGCTACCAGACCCCCATCATGGGTTACCTTGGCTACCTCTACCAGCTGCTGGACCTCCATACAAACTATGCTTCTCATCTCACCTCAAGCCTAAACAAGCACTTGATCCATGAGAGAGACATTCATTATCTTTATTATTGTGAGAGTTACCCATTCCCTTACTTTTTTTTAAGTTATCACTTGATTAAACTCTCAGTGAGTTACCCTGGCGCCCCTTTGTGTGTTGGACCCCCAACTGAGAACCACTCCCTTACCAACAACACAAGGATCTAATCCACAAACCAAGGGTAGACAAAGTGCACAAAAACCAATAATAAATATCAACCATAATGCAAGAGGAAACACATCCTGTTTGTAGTAACTGGTTGATTAAATTGAATTGCAACCAAGTGCACTACCCAAGGAATACAAAAGACTGAACCATAAAATATAACCCCCTCATAATATAACGTCATCTGGAAGGCTTACAAACACAACTAACCAATTTCCCCAAAAATGTGAACAAAAGAAATCATAATTTAAATAAGCAATTCAGGCAGGAAATAAAGCTACCATTAGGATTTCCTAAATCCTTTTCCATCTCAAGAAAACAATAATACATTGCTTGAAATAAACCAACTTAATATAATTTTCATTTATAGACAATAAGTAAATTAAATCTAATTGTTTTAAATCAATTTCCCAATTTCAACTATCTAGAAATCAAATTTCCTCTTTTAAAACATTTTATTTTAAAATAATTAACTTGTGCTTTTGCATGCACCTATAATATCCATTTAAATATAAATATAAATATATTTATATTTAAATATTAATTTACAATTTTCAAACATTAATAAACATATATATACATATATATAAATATATATTTATTTATATACACATATATATATATATATATTTATATACGTATATATATATATTTATATGCATATTATATATAATATATATTAAAAAAAACATTATAATAATTAAAATCGTACCTATTAAAAGAAGGCATGCAAAGTTTTAAAACAGTGCCGGCTGTATACATAGTAGTTCCCATATGGGGGTCATGGCTTGTGTAGGCAGCGCTAGGCGCTGCCTCCACAACTCGCCTCCCCTTATGGTGGCGGTTGTGGGGGTAGCCCTCCCCAAAACTTACAATTTTTTTTATCTTGCAATTTATACAAAATAAAATTGCCATACGTGAATTTCAAAATTGGTTTTATTTTTTTATATATAAAATTTTCAAAAGGAATTCTATAGGAAACTTCATAAAATATACATTTATATATATATTTGTATATGTATATGTATATATCAATATATATATATATATATATACATATATATATATACATATATATATATATATATATATATATACATATATATATATACATATATATACATATATATATATATATCTATATCTATATCTATATCTATATATAACATGAATGCTCTAATTGAACAAATTATTTTCACAAAAAGCTTTCTACAGGAAGTGTTTACAAATTTTTACAAAGGTTTCAATTTCCCAGCCAAATAAAAACTAATTGGGAGAATAAAACAAAACAATAATCTTCTATAGGAAGATCTTTTCCATACAAATAAGATTTTCCACAAATTTTGACATGAAGATTTTTAATCCATTGCTATAGAGATTCTCCAAATCTTCTGTTGTTTTCCCTCTGGGATTTCTATTGTTTAAAGCAATTTCCTACAGAGGCTCTCATATTTCACTATAAAATTCTTTTGGGTATTCTATTTTAAAAAAAATCAATTTCTACAGAAGCTCTAAAATTTTCACAATAATTTTCCAAACATGACAATCTTTCGAATTACAAAATAAATTAAAGCTTCTACACAGATAACATATTCTTCTTGTATAGACAATCTTTTCCAAGACAATAACTAATTCTAATAGCCTTTTCCAATTTGTAATACAATAAAAAAGAATAAAGAACCTGTTTTAGATGCTTGAAGAATTGAAGTTTGAAGTAGAGTCTCGCCTTCAGATTCCAAAATTATCAAAAGCCCCTTCCAAAAAAATCCTCTTTTCCAAAAATTTGAAAATAAAACCAAAGCCAAATTTTCTTGACAACTTCTTCCCCAATCTTCCACAACAATATTGACAACCTCTTTCCAAAAATATCTTTTCTCATTGCCATGAAGTAACCTCTTTCCTCTTTCAGTTAATGCAAATATTGTCTTCGAGAATTATTTCCCAACTACAGTATTTAATTATTTTTTTTCTAACACATGTCACAAATAAAATATATTTCCCAAAACAAATCACATATATTTCCTCTAGATATTTACAAAATAATTGTGCATTAATAATTCAAAATCACATATTAATTTCTAACAAAATTTAATCTAATTAATTTAATCACCTTACAAAATAAATTTAATCACACAGATTAAACCACTTTAAAAAATGAATTTAATTTAATTAATTAAATAAGATATAAAGCTTGTAACAACATTAATCAAAATTAATTAAATAATCACTAAAAAATATTATAAGCATTAATTAACATTAATTAATGCAAACATGGAAAACATAACAACAAAGCATACCGACACAAGGATTGACGACACACTGTGACTAGGGTTGTGGCTTGACAAGGAAAACCCCGTTACTATCTCCCAATCAACTATTCTGTTGGGCAATGGACACACTCAAAATTGTGAATCCAGGTGGAGTCGATGTCTTGTACCTGCAATCCTGCAATAAAACATATGTCGTACATATATATAGATTATAAACAATCACACCGTGAAGAGAAAATCAAAGAATCACAGGGTGCTCGCAAGCGAGTGATGCAATCCTGTTCCCTTCACCAATATAGTGTCACATCAAAACTGACAAAAATAAAACATCAATTAACTGCAGATGAGCATATATCAATATCAACTCAA
Organism: Sequoia sempervirens; assembly: GCA_007258455.2. Taxonomy (NCBI): domain Eukaryota; kingdom Viridiplantae; phylum Streptophyta; class Pinopsida; order Cupressales; family Cupressaceae; genus Sequoia; species Sequoia sempervirens. The sequence goes on from VDFB02036175.1 coordinate 116,892, forward strand.
ATAAAAAACTATGCTAACCAGAAAGCATGTCATAAATAGTAATCATCCATAAAGTGTACCATCACATCACAATATAAAAACCATCATCGCTCCAATGTTAGCGATCAAATAACAACAACATATTGTCATGGTCTATCAAAGTAAAAACACTGTCTAAAAACATAAGAAAATCAGAGGGGTGCTACATCTACCTCCACATAAAACAAATGATGATGATCAAGAGGGCATACCCTAGGTTGGTTATGAGACATAATAACTTGGCCAAAATAACCCTAGACAAAATAACCTGGTCACAATAACCTAGGGACAAAATAACCCAGGGTCATAATAACCCAAGCCAAAATAATTTGTGGTCATAATAACCCATGGACAAAATATCCCCATAAGAATATAGAGAAAGGAAAACAAAATTTATAAATTACATGTATGTTGCTAAAAAAACTTTATTATTCAAATTTTCAATTAAAGTGTCAAATTATGAGCGATGCCTCTTATATAATCTAAAATGTTATGGTTGTCATAACCATCAACCAATATTTTTAGTCTTTCTTTGAGTTCACGATATTTCTTCTTACTTGGTTGCCCAGTGCATCCAACCATATATTTCTCTATTCTATTCTCTTGGAGACTGTTCTTTTTTCACTATTTTGATGAATTTCCAGATTGAGTTATGTGATGCTTGAAACAATTCACTAAATCCTCGGTTCCATCCCTCAATAATATTATTGGTTATGGGAAGATCATCTTGAGTAGCTGAATAGCAATTCCACATTGTGATTGGAAACTTGGGTGATCGCCTGTTGCCTCTTTTGGTTAGTCTGCCAATCCATGTGTCTTCAAAATAATCAATTATGGGTTGTATGGTCTCCTCATGTTTTGTAAAATAAGGAAATTGTTGAAGTGTTTCAAATGCATCAATTATGTCTATCTGAGGCATGAAAGCTAATGCAACAAGTTTCTTGATCTCATATGCAAATACTTCATCGACACTATAATGTGTTTGTAGAACTTCTTGAACTTTCCTCCACAAGCATTGAGAGAAATGGAAAAAACATCCCCGAATAGTGGCATTTGGAAAATTTTCAGAAATAGGTCCCATGAAGCCTAATTCAAAATCAATAAGTATAGTTTTTGGGTTTAGATTAGGTTGAAGTTGTTTTAATTTTGCAAGTACTTGTGTATAAGTGGTTCTTGTTTTGTTTCTCATAAGAATATAAATGAGTGGAAATATTGCATTAGTTTTCAAGCCAAGAATTGTGTACAACTGTTGAAAAATACTTGGCATTGTTTTAAATGTACCATTACTAAAAATGACCTAAATAGCCTCTATGGTGCCCCACAATCATATTTATAATTTATTTTATGTCATTTCTAGTTTACTAGCTTGATCTAAAATGACCCTGGGTTATTTTGTCCATGGGTTATTGTGACCCTAGGTTATTATGTCCTTGGGTTATTATGACCCTAGGTTATTTTGTCCTTGGGTTATTTTGGCTGGGTTATTCTATCCAGGGTTATTTTGGTCGGGTTATTATGTCCTGATATCGGTTCGAGTATAGGCCAAAACAACAGTAATTAACTAAAATGATAAATTACAAATGACAATGTTACCTTGATGTGAAATCCTTGATGAAGTTATGCAACACCACAATTTTCCATAAGTGTTGATTGATGGATGCCTTGATTGCTTGATAGACCTAAAAAAGGTTAGCTCACAAAACATAATAGATTGTTGTAGGTAGCATGTAGAGAATAACTCAATACTTCTTCATAATTTGGCATGAATGATCATAATAGCTCCTTGCACATAATTGCTTCCTTCTTCCTAATGTCTTGCAAATATGATATTGATTGATGAAAGCGTTATAATAATGTTGTTGATTCTACCCTTGAATTGTCTTGACCAATTTTAGGATGCTCAATTTGCTCAATAAAAATGCTAGCTCTTGTTAGAATTAAAATGATAAAAATGACTTGTATTTATATGCAATTCTTTAATTTATTGGTAATCAATTACCGATCTAGCCAACAAATAAAATTGGATTTTTAAATATTAAAATTTTGACACTGACATATTCAAAATTGGGCCAAAATAGGCTAGATAAGGGCATTGGGCACCCTATTCCAAATCCATCCTTTTTGGGGCCTTAAATATTGGTATTAAATATCACATGTTTATTTTCAATCTCATCTTTTAATTTTTCAAAGATATTAATAAAACAAGCAAATTAAATGCATAATTAGGTCCAAGCACATAGGGGGAGCTAAACCTAGTGTGAAATTATTAAGGGTGACAATTTTTGATGCTACACACACTTTTTATTTTTATCAACTTGGATATTTGTGGAGGTAGGGATATTGAAGCAGGGGTTTGACCGAGGTAATCTCCTATATAGCTGCAATAATTTTTTCCTCCTTCATGTCTATGCAGGCTCAAATTTAAAACTAGAAATATCAAAAAGTGACAAAGAAGATCGACATAGGAACCATCATATTGAGGAAGAATTTGTATAGTGTAGTTAGGTCTTCCATGCAATACGTTGTCACCCACATGATACATGGATTTCTAGGGCAATGGCCTCCAATTTCTAGTGATAGTTTCATTTTTGTTTACCCTTTTCAAATCTGAATTTAGTTTTTGTAAACTGTGATTCTTGTCTGTATAATCAGTCTTTCAACCAAATTAGATTGTATTTTTCCTAAGTTTTGTTAAACAATGCTTTTTCCAATCAATCCTCTTCACAAGGGGACATAACCTAGGCAACTTGACTCTCCCTTGAGTACATTAGCCAAGCACAACACAATTTTTGGTTTGTGTTCCAATGTTTATTTGGGGAAAGATTGATCCAATTTAATTCATTAAATAGTCTAGATTCCTTTTTCCACTAAAACACAACTTACCACCAATTCATTTGGTGTGTTTCTCAAAACTACTAAATAAGTTTATTGAATCAACCATGAGGAATGACATGGGCTCACTAAATTATCATATGTCCCCCTTTTTGCAGAACAATTATTTAATGAGATTAGTGATGCACTGGTGTCTAGTTGGTTAGACACTAGGAATTGTGTGAATTCATAGTCAATTCAATCGAGTTCCTTTTCTTTCATGGAGAGATCCTATTATATATTTTGCATGGATTGAGTAAATATTTTTTTTGGGAAAGACCCTTCTAAGATAGGATCAATGACTTGATTATTTTGCACTATGAGATTTGTTAGCCACTCTATGATAAGACTAAAAATATTCTTCGTTAACTAGAGAGCATCATGTGACTATTGATTTTGGAATTGAAGATTTTGGGCCTCCTTAAGCATATTCTTGTTTTCATGCATGTGTTTTATATTTAATCCATGATTTGATCTAAATACTAATGACAGGAATCATAACATACTTCCCACATTGATAACATTGATACATGCCAAAAATAGGTGACACATAAAGGACAACTATAAAATTATCTAAGTGATGGAGATCACTAAAATATGTAATTGTAGAACATATAATAGAATATTAGAAATAAGACATGGAACAAATATTGCACTTTTTCTTATACTCAATGAAAGAATAGGGTAAAGTACAAAATATGTACAAAGTTTAGTGAGGATGATAATGTGAATTCTTGTGATTTGAAAAGGGGGTAACACATAATTTTCCTAGATTACACTAGGTTTAATGCTAAATAATTAAATCATATTGATATCTTTATTTCATTTATTGGTTCTCCCCCCAAGTATTTTTTGCAAACATCATGGCTAGGAATGAAAATTCTTGTGACTAGAAAGTGGTAATACATCACTATTTTATAAATGAGGATACAAATTTTCATCCTTGTCCTAAATGTGAGGGGGTGTACAAATATATAGAATATATAATGTAGACATCAAAAAATTGTCCTCTTACGATACCTTGTCACAACATTGCATCATTTAGACACCTTGTATCATGTTTTGCCCTAGGTACCCATGTCATCATCTAATTAGTTAAATAAATCTTATTTATTTGACTAATTTCATTTATCCGCTTCCTATGCATATCCATCCATTCCTCTAATGTTAATTAAATAATTTATATTATTTAATTGATTAAATCATAATCCATCTATTCCTCTAATGTTAATTAAATAATTTATATTATTTAATTAATTAAATCATTTCCATCCATTCCTCTAATGTTAATTAAATAATTTATATTATTTAATTAATTAAATAATTTCTATTAATTCTTCTAATGTTAATTAAATAATTTATATTATTTAATTGATGAAATCATAAATTCAACATTAATTAAATAAATCAAATATTTATTTAATTAATAAAATCTTAAAATATCTTCTTGCTTTCTTTCCAAAATCTAAACTCATGTGTATCTAATTAATTTATTTAATTAGATAATTCATCAATTATCCTTCTCATCTTTTTTAGGATTTATTTCCTTTAAAAGAGAATCAAAATTTTTCTATCTTTTCACATCTCATTTTATCTTGTTTTAATTCCTTTAAAACAATAAATCAAGATTTTTCTATCTTTTAAAAATCTTATCTCATCTCATTGTATTTCCTCTTTTGTCAAAAATCAAATCCTTATCAATCTTATCAAATCTTATCTTTGTCCACATCGAAAATCTATAAATCAAACCTTTCACAAGCCATTTGCATGGAATCTTCAAACATCCTTATGCTGTCAAAATCAATCTTCAATCTTCCATCTATCATCTTTATCAAGTCGTTATACTGCAGAATTGAGCAACCAACATTCCTTCAACAATCAACCTTCAAAATCTTGCATCCTTGTGCAGGTGGAGAAGAGCCATGGAGATCAATCAAATGTAAGTTTGAAAATTGGTTTGCAGGTTCTTTCTTTATTTTTACATTTTCATTCTAGTTTGTGCTTCATGGTGCTTGATAGGATTTAATTAGTTTATTGTTATTCTCAACATATAAACCTTTGGATTTTTCCCTATCTATATATAATAGTTATGAAAAAAAGTGATGGACCATCTTGAATCATCAACCTTCCAAATGCATGCCAATTGTGTTTCCTAAAGGTTAATATTCTATCTCATTTTTGTGTTGTAAGGTGTGACCCTTGGTCTTCCTTGCAGCACTAACGCTTGGTTTTGTGACATGGTCTAACCGCCTCTTGTGGTTCTTAACCGAAGCTTGAATCGGGCATTGACAGGTCGATCTTTTGGTGCAACGGTAAGTCCAACAATTGGTATCAGAGCTAGTCACAAGTTCAAACCCCATGCTTGTGTTGGGGGGGTTGTTGCAAGGTGTGACCCTTGGTCTTCCTTGCAACACTAATGCTTGGGTTTGTGACATGGCCTCCCGTGGTTCTTAATCGAAGCTTGTATCGGGAATTGGCAAGTTGATCTTTTGGTGCAATGACAAGTCCAACATGTTGATGTCATTGAGATGTAAATTTTTTGATGTCACTAGTAGAAAAATTCATATACAATGATACATGATAACAAGGAATTTTTGAGGGTCATACATGGTGGTGCAAAATGATAAGTGCTACACACAACGTTATAGGTGCTTATGTAGGATCACGGAGGGGCTATTGAGATTTGTGTGATAGAATGAAAATTAATTTAGATGCTTGTGTGAGCTACAAAGGGATGTTGATTCTTGCACAATGATATTACATGACACTTTTGAGTTCCTCCATGTGGTTTGTTGCCTTGGAGTGTTCTACTTGAGTGAAGCCTCCAATTGTGAACAATCAACTATGAGGGAAATCATCTAGTGTGAGCCATTTGAATGACATAAGTCAACTTGATAATCTATAATGGTCTTCATGTTGTGCGACTAACATTGATGTATCAAACTTAGCTACTCATCCAGGGAATGATTGTTAGAATGTGTAATGTGGCATATAATAGTTTAATTTTAACCAATAACTATTGGTTTATGTAATTGAGTGGAAGTTCTATAGGGATTCCTTGTTCTCAAATTATTATGGAAGAAAATGATCATTGTTTTAAAATTTAGTTCAACATATTACCCATAGATTGATGGACAAAAAAAAATAGTAAACATGCATTTTACATGTTAAAATATTTGGGAGGTGAAAATATATGAAATTGAGATATAGTGTTGGTAAAAGTAGAGTTTGAACATAACAATTCCATAAATATGAGTACAAGGAAAACACCATTTCAAATAGTATATGGTTAGAATCTAAGATTTTTTTTAGAATTAATAGATATGAGATGAACAAATAATAGAATATTTTGCATATCATATGCAAGAATTATATGAAAATGTTAGGTGTAAAGAAAAGGATAATAAGAAGATAAGACATAAGGAGTGTGAATTAGAAGATCAATTATTGGTATATTTGGGGAAAGAGAGATTTCCATGTGGTATATCTAATAAACTTAAGATGAATGATGCTCTATTTAATTAAAAATAAATGATAGTTGTATTATTTTGGAAAGAGAGAAAGAGGAGAATCAAACACCATACTTATTCTAGAAACCTTCTAGAGAAAAAAAAGCATACTAATTAGGAGTGAAAAAATACCTACTATCTTTATTATGTAGTAAATGACATGTCTAATAAATAAGCAAACGAAATGGGCCTAATCTGATGTTTATCCTATTAGTTGCATATCTCCTTTGTTTGCCTTATGCTTATGTGCTCCTTTCCTTTTATCTTCCATTTAAAAATATAACATATGATCGCTCTCCTTAATTCTGGAAAGATAATTGCCTTCCCTTGCTTGCTTAAACCCAATCTTATGTTTCATATAGAGATTTCCAAGCCTTAGAAAATGAAGGTAGATGTGCGACCTATCATCTCCCTTTCAAAAATTAAAAAAACATAACACATCTTTTCTTCTCTCGTTAGTAATTTTTCACCTCTATTTGATAAAAATGACAAATTAGCACATTCCTCTCCTCTTAAAAAGTAACAAAATATATAAGACAAAATAAAAAGTCCATACTTATACATATTTAGTTAAAAAAAAATCTTTTATAATCCATACAAATCAAGACCATGCAAGATCATAAGAAAATTTAATTCCAATAATTCTTACTTTGTTTTAAATGCTGTCATAAAAATATGTACTATATTATATTATATGACATCTCAAATAATGAAAGTTCCATAATGTTCTACTTATAATTTATATTTGTACTAGAGGACATTTGGCGTGAGCTTAGACTTGTCTTTATAAGACAAGGACACTTGAGCGAACTTTCCCTATATGTACAATTTTAATTTTTAAAATGATAATTAAATTAAATATTTTTTATTTTTTTTAATAATTTCAAATCTTGGGTGCATTGGGATATCTTTGCTTTTTTAAGGTAGTGGGGCAAACTGTTGCAGTTGCAATAATATGATGCAGATTGCTTTTTAGATGAATAATTAAAGGAAGCTACTTACTTTTCCCTCCACTACTAATTCAAAATGTTTGTACATTCTTGTAAGTAAAACAAATTAGTGTTTTTATAAACAAATGCAAATAATTAAATATAATTCATTTAAATTTAAGTAAATACACAATAATAATATTTAAATATTAAATAAGAGAATAAATATTTTTAATTTTAAGAATAACGATGAAGAGATATTGTTGATGTTAAGTTATAGTTGTATGTTACAAGTATATAAGTTGATGTTTTTAGTTTGGAGGATGTCTCGGGCTATATGTAGTCTCAAAATTCGATATGGTTCAAACTTAAGTCTCTTATATTTGAACTTGAGTGCCATGGCCTTGATTTGATGTATTTGAGAATGGACTTGGTCATGTGAGAATGAATTGATAGATGAGTGTGTAGAGCTAATGTCTCTTCATCTTTCTTATGTTGCAAGGTGTTAGCCCTTGGTCTCCTTGTGCTATTCAGCGCAATGCTCAGGTTTGTGACATGGCTTAACTGCCTCCCATGGATTCATTAACTCTTGCGGTTGTATCGAGCATTATAAGGTTGATCTTTTGGTGCAATGACAACCGTCTGTGCAACATCTTATGTCTAAATTTATCAAGGTGATGTTTACAAACACCTTTGGAAAAAGTGTCAAATCACTGAGGTCAAGTTCTCCTAGGTCAACCCCTTAGATGAATTGACTTTATGGTTTTTAGTGAATATTCTAAGGTGATATTTACAAATATTTAGATGGCCTATATGATTCTAATTTAGATTATGATTCTTTGTCCCTTATAAAATGAAGTATGCTTTATTAATTTTTGCTTCATTTCCTAAATATTCCTTTATGATCATAAGTGCATATTTAATATTTCTAAATACCAAAACATAGCAATAAGTCACACAATCATGTCTCAAGTCAACTCATAATGACTAGTGAAAAGATGCAAGAATTTTATGATTTAAATTTGATCCTTTCAATTTTAGGTACATTCTCACGTGTGTCAAGATTGATTGAGATCAATCTCAAGTAGTTTAGAATTGAACCCAAGGGCTAAAATGGTAGTATTGAGAGAAAGAGTGAATGTATGGAGATGCATCCTAATATGGACACATAAATGGTCAATTTATTATGTTTTGCACAAATAGGGATGATATAAGGTCAAGTATATGGAGATATATGCAAG
>VDFB02036176.1:0-53440 GCA_007258455.2 Sequoia sempervirens
CTATAACAGAATACTTTTTACGCTTTTTTCTTGCTTTCTGCTTATTCCATGGCAATGGTGGACTAATTTACATAGTTTATGGAGTACATCCTTTTTAAGTTGATTTATTAACTTGAGTTGGCTTCGTCAGTGTAAGCTTGTATCACCGAATGCTTTTTTTATTTTTTCTTGCTTTTTACTTGTATGGTTATGTTTATGGATTTAGTTTTGTCTGGTTTACATAGTTTATGTTGGTGTATCTGATTATTTGAGTGGGTGTGGTATAGGATGAGGAGATTCAAAGGAAAAGTGGCAATAGTGACAGGTGGATCAAATGGTATAGGTGCAGCCATGGCAAGGAAGTTTGTGGGAGAAGGTGCTTATGTGTACATTGCCAACATCGATGAAGAGGCAGGGCTTAAAGTTTGCCGAGCGCTCCATGGGAGTTGTTCATTTGTGAAATGTGATGTGGCAATTGAGAGCCATGTGAAAGGGGTTGTAGATCGAGCAATGGAGGAGAAGGGACATCTAGACATCATGGTCAACAATGCGGGTATGTTGCACACTCATGGTAATTCCATCACGAAGGTTCCACTGGACACTTGGGAAAGAGTGATGGCAGTGAATTTGACAGGGTCTATGTTGGGCATGAAGCACGCTGCAAGGGTCATGATTCCACACAATTCTGGTTCCATACTCTTCAATTGCAGTGTGTTGGCACTTCTTAAGACAGATAATTGCTCTCATGGCTACATGGCATCCAAGAATGCTCTGTTGAGGTTGATGAGGAGCGGTGCAGTGGAGTTGGCAAAGACAGGAATACGTGTCAATGTTGTCTCATCCTATGTGATTGTGACAAAGATGATGGCGGAGTGGCTTGATGAGGCATCTAATGGGCAATGTCCTAAGGAGGTCCTTGAGGATGAGATTGAGAGGAACGCCACCAATGGAAGGAAGATTACTGTTGATGATGTGGCCAATTCTTTCTTGTTTCTAGCATCTGATGAGGCTTCCTACATCAATGGTCACAACCTCGTAGTTGACGGGGGTTATTCTATTCATGGGCGAGATATTGCATCCTTCAAAGATCCACCTAACAATTAGAGTTTTCTAACATTGGACCTATAAGTTATATTTTTAGTTGGAGCCTTCTTAACAACTTATATTGGTTGGAATATACGCTCCAACATAACTATTAGTTGTTAGAATAAATCATAATAGAACTGCACATATGATGTGTATGTGTTGACATCAAATAATGTTTAGGTGTCCATTATGTCCATTTTTTTGTTGAATAGCTCCAGTTAGCTGTCATCATAATTAGCATGATTATAGGAAGCTTGTTGAGTGTCTGAAACTATAAAATATGTATCGTTGTTGATAAATATCAGCGAATGAGTTTTTTTGCAGTTTCATTCTCTATATTTTTTCTGATGATATTTTTTTCTATTAATATTTTCTATTTCAATTGCATCTGATCAGTACTTAACACTCTTCTAGTTCTATCTATTAATTTCTTATTCATCCTATTTATGATTCCCTCTCTCTATGGCATATATGAAATTGTTTCGTATCTCACAATATGTCCATGCTTCTATAAGTCGTCAAATTCTCTAAAGAAATATTTGCCATCTATTATCTAAACTTAAAGCTTTTTTTATTTTTTGATCCATCTAAATTTCAATAACAACCTTAAAATCTTTAAATTTGCTAACTTTTAGATTTGTGCCTTAAAAAATAAATCCACATATAATGTGAGTAGTCATTAAAAAATGAACATAATAATGGTATTTTCTAATTGAAGAATCATGGACACATGATCCAAAAAATAACTATGAATAACCTCTAATGATCCCTTTTCTTTAGTGCTATAAGAATTAAGTTTTTTACTCTATTTTGGAAACACACAATGCTCACAAAATAACAATCTATAAAATAACTAAATAACCATCCAGTATAAATTTGCTAACTATAGTCTTAATCCCTTTTTGACTACTGTGGCCCAATCTCTTGTGTCATTATATACATGAATATGAGTTCTCAAATTACATAGGTTAAGTTATAATAAGTAGATGAACCAACTTAAACAAAGTCCCACACCAAGATCCCTTATCTAGCACTAGATTCCTTCTAGTCATTCTACAATCATTACTATCAAATTTGACATCCACTCTAACATCATTGATTGAGAAACCAAAACTAAATTTCATGTTAAAGTTAAAATGTGCAACACATCTATGAACTATTTTACTCATGGGTGCTACTAAACACAAAGTTTTCCTTCCCTTTGCTAATTATCCAATGAAAACTATTGTCACCAAGGAATGCCTCATCGTAATTATATAACCTATATCAATAAAATCACTCCTTATGGGGATCCATTTGATTTGAGGCACTTAATCAAGTAACCAAGATTTATCACTTCAAATTTAATTGAAATGAATAAAGTTCCATTTTCATAATGAGTGTATTTACCAGTTTTGAAATTTCTAGAAGATTTTTTCTTGTTTTTGCATAGTGAAGATTTATTTAGTTAATGCTAGAAAAATGATCAAATTGATTAATTATATTAATTTTATTTACTTAATTAAAATTGGATGTAGATCTATGAGATATTCATGTTGTGATAACAGTAGTAATGCAACAATGTATTTTAGGTGTCTACAATTTTGTTCCTTTTTGATATGATATTATATAACATTGTTTCAAAGAAAAACAGTCTACAATTTTTTTTTTAGACAACTTTCCCTATCCATTGAGAAGAGAATTAGTAATACATATGAGGTATAGATGACTCCTCAAGAGGGAAAATAATGTTGGGGACTTGGATGGGATCTTGATAGGAGAAATACCTAAATAGGGGGTGAGAAAAGAGGGTGAGAGTAACATTAGAGTGAAAAGAAGAAAAAAATGGAAGAAAAAACTATAAATACATGTCAATGTTGTGTCATCCTTTGGGTCTATGACAGGGGTGATTGAGGAGTGGCTTGATGAGGTGTCTAATGGGAAATTTCCTAAGGAGGTTGTTGAGGATGAGATGGAAAAAAAATGCCACCAATGGAAGGAAGCTTATTGTTGATGATGTGGCCAATGCTTTCGTGTTTCTAGCATCTGCTAAGACTTTGCACACCAATGGCCACAAACTTATATTTGATGAGGTTTATTTTGTTCATGGGTGAGATATTGTATCCTACAAAGATCCACCTAAGAATTACAGAGTTGTAACATTACCAATAATAAGTTCATTTTCAATAAAAAAAGAGTGGAGTCTTTTTTTAAACTCACACTTTATTCTTAACAAAAAAAAATAATACAATAATATTTTAGTGATGTCTTACACGTGGTCCAATAATTGAGTTAGAGTCATCAATATGATGTGGTATACTCAACTCTATGATTAGGAATTAGGATCCTTCATATATTCTTATGTTGCAATGGCTAAAAGGGCATGTTGTCACATGAATGGTAATTGTGTGATTTTGTTTAAAGTGAATTTGTTGTTCTAAGGATTTTAGACATGTCAAATTGAATCCTAGGTACATTAAAAATTGTTGATTCAAACCAATTTATAATTACTCATAAAATGAAGGTGCTATGACATGTTTATTGTTCAACCTTCTTGGCTTTGCAATGCTACAACTTTTAACCTTTACTACTTTTACTTCATTACAATGTTTTGAAATTCATTTTGATGTCATTTTGAATATTTGTGTTGTACAAAATAGGCCATTCTAGCAATTCAAAATTGTGTGTTTTAATAAAGCTAATTTAATTGATGAAAGAGGTGATACTAAGATCACTAGGATCAACCTCTATATTGTAAGACTTGCCAATGTACTCAACCTCCCAAGATCACCTACAATACCAAATATTACCTTCTATAAGAGAGTACAACAAGAGAAATAATTGCTTGATTATGGTACAATGTGATTTATGATCTATGCGATATCTATTTGAAAATATATTTATGAGGCCTTAATTAAAAAGACAACATTGAGGGATAAGACAAGACAATATTGTTACAAGGGTCTTAATCCTATTTCATGAGACAACTAAAGATAAAATCACAAGTGTATTAAACACTTATAAAAGTTAAACTTAGCATGTAAACATGTGTGAATATGTTCTAACTAATAAATGGTTAAATAATATTCTTTGGGCCCACACTACAAAAGGGAAATTGAAAGAAAATACCCATGTTCACACCAACACCTCCCTTAAGAGCAACATAGGGAGAAGTAAATCAATGCAAGAATACAAAGATGCATTAGTGATAATTTTAAGAAACCCCCCTTAAATATATCTATAAAATCCTAGTAAATTTTCTATTTTTTGGAAAAAATAATAATTTGTATTGGAAAACCTTTCATTAAAAAATGAAATTGCTGGTGATTTTTTTTACATCACTAGATATTAGTAGAAAATATTTGTGATTTCTTTTGGAAAAAATATAGTAATTATCATGGCAGATCCTTCCTCTAAAAGAATCATTTTTTTATGGAAAATTAGGGCCCTAGGGGTGGTAACAATTAATGAGTTTATGGGGTCAAGGGGCAACACCCCTTGCAGGGGTTGAGGGTGTAAAGTATCCTGAATGCATCTTGAATGCAACATTCAACCTCTTCTTGACTTGACACTCTCTTTGGGTGTAATAGCAATAATCATGACATATCTCTCCGTGATTTTTTCTAAAGAAGGTGACCTGGTATTCAAGCTTGAAAATTCCATTAAAAAATGCTTAGAGAACTACCAATTTTTTGAACTTGATTTATATTTTTTCTTGGATTCATTTCCATGTCTATTGCATAAGAATAATTCTTCCTCCTTCTAAGGAGGGGATTGATGATAAGAGGTTGTTGATTACTAAAATTTGACAATTCTAAAAATTTATATTGTCTTGCACTACTACATTTGACTTTGATCCCATTTGGAAGTGGGTATGTAAGAATTCCTTAGGTTAAGGATTCCCCTATGACCCTAGTCTATTAGGGGTTTAGGGGATAATTCTAAATTTTATAATTTTCTATTTTTTCACATGTATAGAACAAAGAGCTTGTTTTTTGAAGAAAAACCTACATTCACAATAAATTAAAAATAAATATAATAATCAAATTAAATTTATTTAAAATTATACTTTTTGGGAAGCTTATAATAAGGACTACATACACACAAAAAAAAAATGAATTCATTTGATCCCCCAAAAGATAAATCAAAAGTAGTATTTTATCAGCATTTTGATGGGTGTAAAGGAGACTCAGTTATAGCCATGGTTTAAAACTAGTGGGGTTCTATCCAAGGGGGTTTGATCTAAGGTGGTTTGATCAAACCCTTTTCAATTTTAATCCTTTAAATGGAACTTTTCAAGGCTTAAATCATTATATTTTCTAAAAATATGTGATTTTAGCAAAACTAGGATCTCCTAGATAGTGTAAACTAGTATAGTGGGATCACCTAGCCTCACAAATGAATCAACAATTACAAAAGAGAGCATTGAATAAGACAACGTCAAATAAGAAAACATTGACTAAAAGAGTGTTGAATAAGAGAGTCAAATAAGAGGCTTCAGAAAAGAGAGACACAAAAGAGGTGTATATAGCACTCTTTTCTTATGCAATTTATAGAAGTATCCAAGGCTAAGAGTAGAGGAATAGTTTGAGTAGAGGAAAAATTTTCTTATGGCTTCGTTAGTGTAAGCTTGTATCACAAAATGCTTTTATGCTTTTTTTTGCTTTTTACTTATATGGTGATGTTTATGGATTTAGTTTTGTCTAGTTTACATAGTTTATGTTGGTGTATCTAATGATTTGAGTGAGTATGGTATAGGATGAAGAGAGTCAAAGGAAAAGTTTCAATAGTGACATGTGGAACAAATGGTATAGGTGTAGCCATGACAAGGAAATTTGTGGCAAAATGTGCTTATGTGTACATTGGTGACATTGATGAAGAGGCAGGGCTTAAAATTTTAATTTTTTGATCCATTTAAATATCAACAAGAACCTTAAAACCTTTAAACTTTCTAATTTCTAGATTTACACCTTAAAAAATAAATCCACATATGTGAATAGTTATTAAAAAATGAACATAATAAGGATATTTTCTAATTGAAGAAACATTGACATGATCCAAAAATATCACTATGAATAACCTCTAATAATCCCTTTGCTTTAGTGCTATAAGAATTAAACTTTACTCTATTTTACAAACACACAATATAACTAAATGAACCATCCACTAATAATTTTATTAACTATAGTCTTAATCCCTTTTTAACTAGTGTGGCCCAATGTCTCATGTCATTACATACATGAATATGATTTTACAATTACATAGATTAAATTATAATAAGTAGATGAACTAAACTTAAACAAGGTCACACACCAAGATCCCTTAGCCAGCACTAGATTCCTTCTAGTCATTCTACAACAACTACTATCAAATTCGACATTAATTCTAACATCATTCATTTTAGAAATCAAAAGTAAATTTCATGTTAAACCTAAAATGTGCAACATGTATCTATAACTATGGAATGCCTATAAATAACTATAGAATACCTATAAATAACTATGGAATACCTATGAGAGAGGTATAACTATGGAATACCTATAAATAAGCAAAGAAAACTATTGAAAGTATAAATTTTTTATAGTTAGTGTGCGGGCCATATAGTCTTTATGGATGGAAAACTATGTTTACTTTTTTTAAATGACTAATAGAGGGTGTATTACCCCAATTATTGTCTTTATTATAATTTGATCCTTAATGATATTTTGTTGTGTCTTCATTATGTTTTGAGGGATATTGTGTGGTTGGGCATTTCAGGTGTTTTTCAAATGTGCTTCTCATGTCACCACATTGTAGATGAATTGGCATCAATTGCATGGCATAGGTAGTGGAACTTATATTACTACAAAATATAGTATTATTCATTTAAGTTATACTGGTCAAGCTTAATAAATTATTTAGAAGTCAGTGACAAGAAAATTAATTTGTGAAAATTTAGTGGCATCTATGCCATACAATGAACACCATTAAAGTGTAAAATTAAACTAATCAGAATACAAAAAACTATTTATAATAGAAACACAAAAGCAAAGTAATATTAGTCGAAGCCAAAACTCTTATATTTAAGAGTTATAATTGTGTCTATTACAAATCAAATCTAATAATTTAATATAATATATATATATATATATATATATATATATATATAATTTATTTAATTTATAATATTTCATAAAATAATATATATATATATAATTTATTTATTTAATTTATAATTTAACTAAATTTTGTTTGATGCAAGGTTTTTAATACTTAGAGTCTTAGACAACTGGCATCCATGGTCTTACTATAATTTAGTTAAACAATATCATTTACATTAAAATATCTCTAGTACTCCATACTGATTGAGCTGTATGACTTTAGGCATACACAAATTGCAAGTCTAAATGAAAATTGGTAATCTTTGATTATAATTGCTTCTTAGATAGTCACTATGTGTCAACTCCCATGCCAAAAATTTCAAATTATTTCTAGGTCAAGTATAAAATACATCACACATTAAGTCATTTGCTTCCATCTACAATCTAAAATTCAACATCCATCCATGATGTAAATTCAAAATGGAATATTTATCTTGTGGAGTTATTCTTAGAATTATGTGTGCCCCCATCATAGCATGATGTTACATCAACATATTTTGATTAGATCACCTCTTTTTCAAATGAGTTTTGAAACCTTAATTTCACAATAGGTCTTTGCATCACCCTTTTTCATTTGTTCCAAGTTTCAAGTTTCTTTTATCAAGGAAATAGGTAAAGCATTCATCACATGTCTTATTTTCATCAAAAATGAATCAAATTTAGGGCCATATCATTAAAGAATATCCTCACTTAACAAGCTTCCAAAGGTGTTTGCCAATGCTGCAAATATTTTATTGGATCTCTAAACATTATGGAGAATCTTTCTTTGCATGTAATCAAATTTCATTTTTTCTCAAAGATCAATTTAGAGCATACAAATTTAATCTAATTCATTTTTGTACCCATGAATTTGGAGCTTACTAAACTTTTAGAATGATCCAAATCTCATAGATTTTCTTGTGTTAATATAGCAGAGGAAATCCCTCAAAACCAAAAGAACCTAAAAATTCTCAAAGTTTATCAATTAAAAAATTGTGAATGTAATACTATTCACATATTTATTCTTATTTCTCTTGCTCAAATAAGAATAAATAAGTAATATAAATACAAAATATATAAGAATAAATAACTAATTTAAATACAAAATATTGAATATCTACTATTGACAAACTTGAACCTAAGATTCTATGGATATAGAAAAAATGGCTCAATCTGGGTGTCATAGAATAAAGGAAAACTTAAATCTCAAACTTGTAATATCATGCATCCTCCTTACCATGAGTTAAAAGAAACTGTGTACAACCTATTGAGTCTTCGAGTGCATTTACTTTGTTTCCTTGAAATTGTCTTCAAATGAGCCTTTATGTCAAAGTAACTAGATAGAGTGAATGGTGGTCCATTCATACCATAGAAAAATAGCATATGAACAAAATATAGTGGCCATCAAATCAAACTCTAATAACAAATGATTATGAAGTTCAACTAAACCAATTAGTTGTTGAGTCCAATTTGTG
This sequence comes from Sequoia sempervirens, assembly GCA_007258455.2. Taxonomy (NCBI): domain Eukaryota; kingdom Viridiplantae; phylum Streptophyta; class Pinopsida; order Cupressales; family Cupressaceae; genus Sequoia; species Sequoia sempervirens. Next base: position 8,639 of record VDFB02036176.1, read on the forward strand.
ATTGACAGAGTATATGTGTTTATCTTCTTTGAATTGATTGAACGCAACAGTTCAGTATTATAACATTTCAAATCTTCAAGCCTAAATTCCACAAGAAGTTTTGACTTATGCTTATAAACTTATTAATCTTGTGTGTGTCCCTAGATTGAATTCTTGACAAAGCAGAAGTTGGTGTAGAATTAATTTACCACTAGCAAAGACCAAACATTTATTAAAATCAATCTGGATTAGTCATACAGCTAAATATTTTTGTCACTGCAGAGAGACAACATAGATGTGTGCATTTTTTATATTGTTCTTGCTCTCCTTTTGAAGAAAACTGATCTTTCCATCTAATACAACCTACAAGTAAGCTTAAGTCCAAATCAAACCAATTGGGGGAACATACATTCATCACTGTGCTCTTCACAAACACACTCTCACAATGGAGGTATACTATGTTATTTATCGACACTATTACCAACTGATAAGCTCATACCTGTTGAGAATTGTGTCTCAACCTTGCAAGTTTTTTCCAGAAAATTATAGAATTTGTTTGTGGTAATTCTCCACATGTTTATGTGTTGGAAAAAGGTGTATGAGTTGTTAAAAAATGTGCCTTGTCCCTAGTAGAATATAGGAGGGCTATTTTTAGAGTATAAACAACTCATTGTATAACTTTTATGGGGGTCTAAACTAGAGGACAAAATTATGGACGAAAATGTTATTTTAACTTCATTGTTTTTCCATATTGGAGTTACAAATGACAAGTGGGTAACATGTGGCATGGTTGTTTTTCCCATGGTTTTTGCCCATGGTTTTGTAAAACCACAAATGGTTTCTAGGTTGTAAATCACTATAAAAAGGACAGCTTGGGGAGGTGTTTGTATCATCAAGTTCAATTTGCAAGACTGGGTGCTAGAAGGAGTCTCTCCGAGCCGGAGTTCAAGTTGTGGTGATGCGCTCCTGTAAGAACTTGCATTGCAAGTGTATTGTAATCTTCTTGATTTGATAATACATTGTGCGGGTTTTGGAGGGTGGGGTTTTTCTCTCGGAAGGGTTTCCCCACGGTAATTACTGTGTTATGTGTTTATTGTGATATTTCATTTATGCATGTTTATTTGTCCATTGAAATCTCTGTAATAGTTAGTTGAATTTGCATAATCGTCCTCTCAAGATTAGCGTAGGAAGCGATTCTGCGCACCTTTGCTTCCTTACAAGTGGTATTAGAGCCTGGCCAGTTTTGGTTCTATTTGTTGGGTATAGGGTTTTTTGAGCTAATCAAGGTTTGAGTGGGAGCTTGTGCAAAGGTTTTCATTTCTGTATTGCAGGATTGCAAAGATGGCAAGCATATCGGGGAGGATTGATGTAGAAAAGTTTTTTGGCACAAACTTTGAGATGTGGAAGCTAAAGATGGAAGATCTATTAATTGATCGAGATCTATGGGATGTTGTGGATGAGAATATGTTGAGGCCCACAGATCCAACTTTAGCTGCACAATATGCTGTGACTGATAGAAAAGCTAAAGGTCTCATTAGATTGTGTCTTGTAGATTCAATTCTGATTAATGTCCATGAAGAATCTACTGCAAAGAAGCTTTGGAAGAAGCTAAGTGAGATCTACCAAGCAAAATCACTTGTGAATAAGATTTTCTTGAGGAAGAAGTTGTATTCCTTAAGAATGGAAGAAGGTGGATGAATTTCTGAGCATCTTGAAACGTTCAATATGTTGGTGACTCAGTTGACCTCAGTTGGGGTTAAGATGGATGAAGAATAAAGGTGCCAAACTTTGTTGTGTTCATTGCCAAACTCATGGGACAACCTTGTCATGTCCATAGGGAGTACTTCAGTTGTCTTGAAGATGGAGGACATTGTTGGTTCTCTACTTTCTGAGGAGATGAGAAGGAAGGTCTCTTTGAATGCCAAAGAGGCTTTGAGTGTTTGAGGAAGATGAAAAGAAAGAGGCAAGAACGAAAAGCAGCATGGCCATTCTAAGTCCAAGAATAAGGGTAGATCAAAATCTCTTGGTAAGTCCAAGGCAATCTGTTAGAATTGTGGCAAACCTGGATACTTCCGAAAGGACTGCAAAGAGGAGAAGAAGAAGAAGAAGAAGAAGCAAGATTTTGATTCTGAGTCTGAGAAAGAAAATGGAGATGCTTTCATCGCAGCCCTGGCCACTCATGCAGGTGACAATGCATGGTTGATAGACTCAGGTGCATCTTTCCACATGACTCCTAATAGAAACTGGTTTAGTAAGTATGAAAATTTTGATGGTGGTAAGGTGTATTTGGGTGATAACTCTATTCTTGATATTGTTGGTCGTGGAACTATTCATGTGAAATTTTTTGATGGTAGAATTAGAAGATTTGATGGTGTCTTGCATATCTCGGGACTAGCAAGAAATTTGTTATCTGTTAGCAAACTAATAGATGTGGGTGTGCTTGTACATTTTTCTAAAGCAGGTGTGAAAATGGTGAGAGGTGCTATGGTAATAGCAAGAGGAAGTAGTTTGGGTACATTGTACTAGCTTGATGCATGCACGGTTGAGTGCAATAGTACTTCTAATAAGATTGTGAAAATAACTACTTTGTTGGAGAAGGAGAGGGTTTCTCTTTCAACAGATGGTCGTGGTTTTTGGGTACCCAAGGGTGCTCTATCTACCAAATCAAAGTTACCTGTAGAGAAGACCATGTTATGGCACCAAAGACTCGGCCACATAGGTGAGAAGGGTCTACGGACCTTGAAAAATAGAAACCTTGTTGATGGGTTGAATGACTACAATCTTGAGTTTGATTTTTGTGAGCATTGTATCTATGGTAAACAAAATCATATTCAGTTTTACTCGAGTTCTCATAATTCTTCATGTATTTTGGATCTTATCCATTCAGATGTATTTGGTCCAATTGATGTTTCTTCTATTGGTAGATCAGTTTATTATGTTTCTTTCATTGATGATTTCATTAGAAGAACATGGGTTTATTTCCTTAGGAGTAAAGATGAAGTTTTCAGTCGTTTCAAAGAGTTTAAAGCAATGGTTGAGTTGCAAACTGGAAAGAAGATAAAGTGTTTGAGAACTGATAATGGTGGTGAATATTGCTCTAATGATTTTGACACATTTTGTAAAGATTGTGGTATTAAAAGAGAGAAGACGACTCCGTATTCTCCACCACAAAATGGAGTTGCAGAAAGAATGAACAGGACCTTGATGGAGAAGGCTAGGAGTATGCTGAGTGAAGATTATAATTTGTTATTATTCCTAACCTTTATGATAAATAAAAATACTTCATTATCATTAAGAAAATTAAAATTTGTTTGCTATATTTATAATATAGTTTTTTCACACTTTTTATTATTTTTAGATAATTAAAATAACTATATTATTGAATCTCATTCATTAATATCATAATTAAAAAATAATTGTTACATTATTATCTATTATTATCAATGATAAATTTAACATTCATTCTTAGGAGTTTCCTCAATTTCTTTGAAATATATTTGTCTTGTATTTTTTTTATTACTTTTCTTACAATAATTTTGGTTGTTTGGTTTGTAAGTACACAGTGTTATTTTGAATACAATAAAGGATTTTTTTTTGTCATTGTTGTAGAATTTGATTTGATTTGATTATAGTATTATGTTGTTCATTTGGTTTATAATTACACATTTGTGTTCAATTTAGTAAGTGATATTGTTTTCTTTTGAACAATTTTGTGGTGTTTTCAATATAAAAAAATAGATTATGTGATTGTATGGAATTATATTTGTAATGTTGTATTTAATGAGTTTTAATTAGTTCTCTTTCCATCAAATGATTTTTCTTTATCAATTTACATTGTAATGTTAACATTTCAAGAATGTCTAATTTTTAGTTATTAGTACTATTGGGCATAGTTTATTTTGTGCTTTGATTGAGGCTTAATTTAAAGGGAAAATTATAAAGAGGGTAAAGTATTTAATAGTTTTAAAATGATAGAGGAAAATCTCCATCTCATAGTTGGCTTGAACATTGTCCTTAACAAAATAACTATTAGTTTTTAACTACACTTTTCACTCTGTAAATGCATTCTTTCAATATAAAAAAAAAAAAAATCATGCAGAATGCATGGAATTATATTTATAATGTTGTATTTAATGACTTGTAATTTTTTGTGACTAGTAACTAACATATTTATCTTAAATTAATTTATATAAATTATCTGGAGATATATCTTTCCAAAATATAAATTTACTAAATGTTGGATAAAATAAACTTTCAAAAAACATGACAACAAAAAATAAGCCGAACTTGACAACAATCAAAGTGGAATTCTTGAAAGAGTACATAGGAATCTCAAGTAAAGTTCCCATCTCTTTTACCTAGTTTTTATAAAATTATCCTCAAAGTTTCAATCAAGTAAAGTTCTGATCTCTTTTACCTAGTTTCTGTAAAATTGTCCTGAAAGATTCAACTATCAAAGCAAAAGAAAAGGGTTATAGATTAAAAACATGAGGAAATGATTTAAAATAGAAAATTAAAATAGTTCTCTCATAAAGTTAGTTTTGTTTGTTGGACTAGTGTAATGTATCTCTCCTTCTTGAAAACCATTAAGGATAAACTATGAATCATTAATGAAATGATGCAAGAGATTTGGTTTGGATTAATTCAAAAGGTAAAATGGTTAAAGAAAAATAGTTCAATAAAAATGGTTTATGGTCTATGTGTGTGCTTTATTTGTACCATTATGAAGAAAAAAGGCCACATGTATTTAAAATTCATGATTTTTGAAACAATATTCAATGTCCTCCAACCTTTGATTGATGTATATTCATGTTTCCATGGTTTTATTTATTTTATTTATTTGATTGATTAGTTTCATGTGGTTAAAACTTATAAAGGATAATAAGACTAAGGTTTATGATTATTTTTGTAGTGATTATTATAAAGGATTGTATTTGTCATGTCTATGATATTTATATAGGGAGAATGCAAAGTGTTGATCCTTAGAGTTGTAAGTCCATATCTTTAAGGCTAGATCTTACTCTGGACTCTAGGATTGTCAAATTTAGGACAGCGATCTCAAACTTATGAATAGATGGGTAATAATAGACCAATTTGTTAAGGTAGGTAAGACCTTCAACTTTAGACTCTGTTAGGCTAAGGGGGCTTCCCTAAGGTGTTATTTTTAGGTATAATTATAGGCATTTGACATATACCTTCACACAAACCATACTCAACACATTGTATACTCCTATAAGGTCTTTAATCCATATTTATATGCTAGTTTGGTAATGTAAGGTCTTATAGCTTAAAGAAGATAAGTAACCATGTGAAGTATCTAAAGATGTGGTTATTAGGTTGCCAATCCATATCTATATGCTAGTTTGATCATGCAAGGTCCTACACCTTAAAGTAGATAAGTAACCATGTGAAGTGTCTAAATATGTTCCAATAACCCTTAATAAATTTATGTGCATCTAGACATAGAAGTAGATGAAGTTAAATAAACACAAAGCAAAATGATATTTATGTTTGAATTTTTTGGGTGCGTTAGGATGATGGGAGGTTTAGCGTGAATTAGATAGGTTCCTAGATCCAATTGGGTGAACATAATCTAAAATTTTCATGCACCAAAGAATGCAATAACTGAAATCCCTTTGCAACACCTTAATCAAGATATTACTAAGGACTATACCTTTTGAATTGCATACATAAGTTAAACTCTATACATGTAGGTAAGAAGATAAATGAAATATGCAAAATATACAAATGAACATGCTTAGTTACCCATATATTTTTATTAAACTAAAAAAGATACCTTGCAAAGGATTTACAAGTATTTTGTAGCCATCTAGATGACCAACTAATCAAAAAGAATACATAAATAATAAATAATGATTGAGAAGATTGCTAATAAAATATTCATAAATACATGTAATGTACACATGAAGATATTTCCTAAATGTTGGATTTTTAATTTAAACTCAGTCTTCATAAGATCATAATTCTTTATTATACTTTTGGGATGAAAACCAAATGAATACAATGTAAAATATCTTAAACACTTTGTGCTAGAGATAAACCTTACTAGCCTAGAAATTGTTTTCTCTTAATTTCTTGCTTTTTAACATGTTTTCCTTCTCCTATAAATGAAAAGATAGAAATATATATCATTTAGTACAATCAAGAAGCATTAGAAAAATGAATGAGATCACCTACAATTACAAAGGTAACCCATGCCTTTAACATCATCAACCTCAATACCTTCATGCATAAATCACTTCTTAGAGATGTGCAAAGGTGCCCTGAGGCATGCAAAAACCTTGTTCTATATGATTGTAACCATCCTAAGCATTAATGGTGCCCTTCGATTCTAGTTTGTAATACAAGGAAGATCTCATCAAATCTATAGCATGAATGATTTGGAACAAGCACAAGGACCTTTAGGAGCTAGAACTTAACCAGCAAATCAATGTTCACATGGTTGTCTTGATACTCTACCTTTTGGATTTGCATTTGAATCCATGCCCTTGAGATGGGTAATTACTTTCAAGTGGTAAAATCCTCTTAGATTATTTGTGAGAGCACATATGGTCTTAATGGTGCCATCGGTCATGATGGAGGTACGTGGGACTGAACAATGCAAAATGTAGGATATTTAGGGTTGTAGGGATTAGAATTTGGAGATACCACAAAATGAGTACTACTTATTAGGGATCAAGGACCAAGATTATATCATACCTTATGCCAAAAAGTAAGCAAAAAAAAGTATCTTTGCAACACCAACTCTAAAAAGATACATGAAAAAATTAGGAGTCGAGAATCAAGTGTAATAAGGAATTCATCTTGTGGGGAATGTAAGGTTAGCTCCAAACTCGTTAACCCAATAAGATAACATAGTATGAAATTTCAAGGTTGAGAGTCAAGGATACTCTATAACGCATGTCAGGAGTACCATGTTGGAGTTATTCCTACATCTCTAACTCCAAAAAATATATGTAAGGAAATTTTAGGAGTCGAGGATTAGGATACTCCATAACTCATGCCACAAGGTAAGATGATAAAAGGATGACCAAAAACACAACAATAAAAAAGAGTACAATATAAAATATTAAGAGTTAAGGATTGTCTATACACCATACCTCATGGCCAAAAGTAACAAGTTAAAGGTATTCCCAAAACTCCAACTCTAAAACTTTGAAAATCAAGCATTGGAGGAAAAGCATACTAAGATGAGAATTTTGAAATTGTGACAAGAAAAAGGGAAATGGATGGGGTCAAAGGAAAGGTATGCTAGATGAAAAACTCCAAAACTCTAAAATTATTCCCACACCTGGAAAAATGACCAAAAATGCCCTAAACTTATAAAAAAATTGGGATCTTTGCAACTTCCAACATATGAGATAATGATAGAACACATGTCATATTAAAATGGTAAAATTTTCATATTCATGTACTTTATCATTTATTTTTGTGTCTATTATGAGATAATGTATTAATACATATACATATCAACAAATGGTGCAATCTTGTGTGAATTTGGGTTCATTCTTGCAACTTATATCTATAGCCATTCACACTTTATATCTATATACATATATTTGATATATTTTCCCATGTTATACATTAATTATGCCCAATTATACACCTATTCCAATACATCTATTTCCCAAAAAATTCTAATTGTTTCCCTATCTCATGTCATTTTTCTAGATGAAAATTTAACCCCATATTCATAGACTTGACTGGGCTTTAAAATCCCAATTCAAATCTAATGGCTCCAACATCTTCTATTGGTCATTATGAGTTGAATAAATACACATCTACACAATTTGATGTTATTTTCTTATATTTAAAGGAATTCATTTGAATCTTCCCATATCCTCTCATATTCACTCATTCTTTTTCATATTAGAAGAATTCAAGTAATTAATAAAAAAACACATTAAAGATGGTGTATTAAAGGAGTAACAATTATGCATGCATCATTATAGGGTGGCTACAAGTTGAGTTTGATTTATTGCACACAATTCTCAAGCTGACTAAGGTGTACATGTGTAAGAGAAAAAACCCATGTCACACTTTTCAGCAAAAAAATAATTTCTATCAAACCATTTTTGAGAAAAATGTGATTGATCAAATAGGTTTCAATCAAAATTTGGTGGCATTGATGCGGAGTAAATGTGAAATAAAGCATTCAATAAAATATATTTCTCTGAAAAATTATTTAGTTAAAAATGTTTCAAGTACAACCTATTCAACCGATTACATATATAAAAAAAATTAAAAATCACCTAAAATCTACATATATATAAAAAAAATTAAAAAATCTGTTAAGTTATTTTTCTCAAAACCTGCTCACCTAAAGTTCTTTCGAATGAAACCCTAGTGTTCCACAAGCCTCCAAACACTTCCACCATGTAGAACAAAATGTGTGTATTTATATATGTTTGTATATGTATATTTATGTCGATGAAGAAAATGATATTATACAAGGAAATTCCATAAACCCTAAATTTTTCGTTAATAGAGATGCTTGTTAATTGTGCACGTGGAGTGAAAATATTTTGAAATGTTTCAATGCAGATTTTAATTTTTGCATTTGGGTGATCCCATAATACTGGTTTACAAATTTTAACTAAATTGGACATTGAACTAATTTTTTTTAACTAAATCTTCACCTATAGCAGTTAAACCATGAAGAATTTGAAGATGATGCATACTAGTGATTTGTAACATTTTGTCTATAGATTCTTTTTTTTTTTCAAATTTTTTGAAATCAGATTGCGGTTCTTTTTTTATCTCCTTCAAAAAATAGTTTTTAACAGTAAACACCATTTTTAAAGAGTGAAGTTACTGACTGATACATATTTTTTTTCTATGAAGGATAAAATTCTATAATTTTTTTAATTTAGATTCATAACTACAATATCTAGTGCATGGAATTGGTTCCATAGCATTTCATTAATTTTTTTTTCTTAATTAAGTTTCAAAGTCAAACCAATATAATTTAGACATGATTTACTGGTTAAAACATAACTTTTTTTTATGTATCAAAATTCAATTTTAATTTTTTTGCTAGATCAAGGACATCAATATCTAGTGCATAGATATTTTTTAGATTTTTTTTTTATAGTCTACTATTTTCCATATGTGAAGAATAGAGAGTTTGATTTTCAGTGAAAAAATTACATTCACAAGAAATAAAAAAGAAATATTATAATCAAATCAAATTTATTTAAAATTATAATATTTGGGGAGCCTATAATAAGGACTACATACTTACAAAAAATAAATTTTAAATGAATTCATTTGATCCTCAAAAGGTACAAATCAAAAGTGGTTTTTTATTAGTATTTTGATAGGTGTAAAGAAGACTCTGTTATAAGTATGGTTTAAAATTAGCAGGGCTCTATCCAAGGGGGTTTGATCTAAGGTGGTTTGATTAAACCATTTTTAATTAGAATCCTATAAATGGAATATTTCAAGGCTTAAATTATTATATTTTCTAAAAATATGTGATTTCAGTAAAAATCAGGATCACCCAGAAAGAGTAAACCATTATTGTGGGATCACCCATTTGACTGCATTGGTTGCAATCAAAGCTATTTGAAGTTAAATCATTCTATGACATTTGAAAAATCAATGTAAATATGTCAATTAATCTTCATTAATGACCCCAAGGTTTAATTGTGCAAAGAGAGATGACAAACCAAGACAAGCCAAAATTGCAAAGAATAAACTAACAATGTTTTTGTTTGGTGTTGATCACTTGTTCGCCTGAGTGCTCTTGCACCAGACATGCCAGATAGAAAAATTGTGAGCAAATTCTCACAATAGTGGATTTGAGTAGTCAAACTAACCTTCAAGGTTGTCACCAACCTGCAGTGAACTCCTTCGCTATTCAAAGTGCTAAAAATTGATCTTTCCTTTTCCTTTTCTAGCATCGTGTTGGAACATGCACCACTTCTCTCAAACAACGCAACATCTTTCTCTTCTTCCCCCTCATGGAATCATGTCCACTAAATTTTGACCTCCTCTACCAAATACTTTCCACTAATGCAAGAGTATCCAATGGTGTAGGGAAATCTTGCATCACCCAAAAAAATTGTTTTCTTTTTAATTTTCTTCAATTGTATTAAGTCTCATGATGGCACTTAGGGGATATCAGACTGTCAGGCATCAAAAATAGCAAAAAATGTACTATTTTTAGTAAGTTGGTCTAAACAAGCTCGTATGGATGTGGAAATTTACACCATGGAGTAGAGCTAAAAAATAGATTCGGTCACGAAAGAGTCACCTTAATACCCTGCACGGTTTGGGAGAAATTAAAGTTTTCATCCTAGGAAATTTCTCCAATGCAACTTCAAATTCAGATATTAAAATTTAGAGGCCCTGAAACAACTCAAAAGGTGGCTGAACCAACCTATGGTAGGTTTGCATGTTGTAGAGCTCATTGAGGGCTTTCTAATGATATGCAATAATAGCAAATCGGATACCCAGATCAAAAGTTATGGCCCCGCGAAGTTGGTCCTCTAAAAAGTGAATTTCATATAAAAATTCTTCGTAGGCCAAAAATCAAATGGTGAGACTTTTTGTGCCAAAAAATATGAGAAATTTGTACTTTCTAGAACATTCTAGGGTAGTTATTGGGGAAAATAAAAAGGGTTAAATGGGGGTTGTAGGAGGTGGCCCTGATAGTGAAGATTCTGGCTTCGAATATTAGATTTTATTTTTAGAGTTGAATTTTGTTGTAATAAAATCAAGCCCATGAGGCTGTAGCATGTAAGCTTTGAGTCTACAATTTTATTTTCTAAAAATAATTGAAACTTAATAATTTTTATGTCTCACATCTTCTGTTTTGGTATCTTTTGTTGTGACTTTTGTTGGTTTTGGGCGGTGTAGCCTTCATCATCCACACTCCTCTCCTCCTCTGTTGGCTCAAACCCACCTCTAACCAATCACCTCCACCAAACATCACCTGCAACATCTTCCACTATCTCCACAAGCAAATATGGAACATCCACTACACACTCTTGCTCTCTATCCCTCTTTCCTTTTATCATCTCATCTAAAAAGACAATAACATCACAAATTTGTTTTACCTCATCTTCGATCATAGCTACTTCATCAATTTTCACATCTTTCAGCCCCTTGTCATCTGCAATCTTTCGTTCATCTCCTTTCACTGCATCAACAAACTTCATCATCCATTCTTCCTCAATTGCCAACATTTGCACAAACAAATCTGATTCATTTTCTCCATCTGCTGCAACCTCTTCACTTTTCTCCTTCTAAGTCATTTCTTATTCTCTCTTCATGCCTTCCTCATGACACGTCTCTACTACAACTTCTTCATCGGTAGGGGTTGCTCTTACTTCTTCCTTGTTCCATCTTAGGTTGCTATCTTCTTTTTTCTTGTTGTTCCTCTTTACCACTTTATTTTCACTCTTTCCAACATTATTTTCTCTTTTCTACAAACCATCTTTTCCAACACTTCACACAATTCATCCTCCACATCATCCCAATACTACTCCCAAAACTGTATCTTACAACCAATATACCTATGCACCTTTTACAAATTATTCATAACTCAAAACTTTTGTTCACAACCTCTAACTTTTAGGTTGTGAGTTATGAAGTCATGTAAAATTGTGTGGTGTGAGGGAGGTTAGCAATCTTAATAAAAAGTGCACATTTTAAGTAGATTTTTTAACTTGTGTAGAACATCACGCTTTTAAAAATGGTTATGAATTTATTTCTTTTGTCCATAATTACTATTAGTTCACAATTTGTGTTGCTCATTTTAGAGAGAGCTATAAACTTACAAAAAGCTACACATGTTTTGAGCATTCTTATTAACCTCTATAATATTACACATTTTAAATGGACTTATTAACCTTCAAAGACTTTCAATCAAACCTCTATCAGAATTTGAAATTTAGCTTTCAAACTTGCAACTTTTAAAGTTCATTTGTCAAGTCATTCGAACTTGATGAAGAGGAAAACAATCATAACTTTTGACTAAATCAATTTTTTCTCATGAAACTTTGCCGCATAATCAATAATGATTCCACAAACCTCCCCACCAAACCATTTTCCTTCAGCTACTATGAAACTCCAGATTCCTAATAAAAGATTCCCATCACATAGAAGTTGGTCAATGAAACAATACAAATAGAAATAAAACAAAATAGAAACATGACTAACGTCATGTCATTTATCAGCGACTAAGCAAGAAAAATGTAGTAAAGGACTCAAAGGAGGGAGACAATGTTGCAGCATAAGTATGGGCGATTATTAAATACCATTAAGAAGGAATGGCCACAACTAAGCAAGGAGGCATTCATGCCATTAATATGATATGGAGACCCTTGACTTATCATGGTAAATGCAGGTCGTGTGAGAAGAAAGGCATGGAGCAAATATTTAAACCCCTACGACCACCTTAGTTTCTTATTCGAGTTTGGGTTGTTGGGAAACAGAGACCCAAAAGATGTAGAAAGGCGTAAGGAGAGTGAGACATCAAGAATCTTGGGACAGGAGGGAGAGAACACATGAGAGAAGGAATGCGAAGAGAAAGCATGTGATCGAAGATGAAGATAAAATGACTATGTGAATAGAGGTGAACGCCTTGGAGGATGGCTTGCAGGAGGAGTTGCGATGGAAGGAAATATAAAGAATAAAGATGGGAGAATCCACAGAGGAAGAGATTTTTCCTTAGGACATGAGCAACAAAGATTGTTTTGGTGGGTAAAGAGAGTGGAAAGAGGGAAAAATCATGAAGCTTGAGCAAAAGGAGACACGCAGGTTCATTCTCTGAAAAATCCTCAGAAACATTTAAGCAGTGGCAGATGGCAGCTATAGGAGCCAGACCTCACAAGCCTTAATAGAATTCTTCTACCTACATTGGAATGGAAAGCAAGGAGTTGCAAAAAATGAGGGAATAAAGGAGGAACAACCACAACTGGGTAGTGTAAAGTCGAATTCCATAGACATTGCTAGTATCCTCTCTGCCTGCAATGAGAAAGAGAGTAGAAGGGCGTTGGAGAAGTGGGAGGAATGGATTGGAAGTGCAAAGGGGAATCTGGCATAACAGTTTTTGGGAGCAGAAAAAGGGATGATACTCTCCACGGAAGAAAGTTCCACATCCAAGAAAAGAGCGTATGAGTGCTGGTAAACCCACAAATAATTCTCAAAGTCTATAGCTAGTCATTTCCAATGATAAATCAGGTGTGTTGTTCTATTTTAATTTGATGCTTTTGGTTTATAGACCTAGAGCAAACTACTATATGTCAATTCTCTTATTAAATTGAGTGAACTCAAAGCAACATTCTTTCTGATGCAGGAGCATCTAGTGGTGTAAGGGCAATCTTGCATCACCCAAAAATAGTTAAATTTCAAGTTTCTCATTTTTTAGATAGTTTTACATTTTTGGATACCCTTTTTGTCATAATGAAATTCCCAATTTATGGTTTTTATTTTCTATTCCTGGGTTGAAAGATATTGTAGTTTTAGTTTCCCAGATTTGCACTTGAAAATCTTTCGAGTTAGATTTGAGGCACTTAGAGTTCCTGGATCAGCCCCAAAACTTGCCAAAATTAGCATAGCGGGTTTCAAGCACATTATTCACTTCAATACCTTTCCAACGGTTCAAACGATTCACGAATCAGAGTCCTGGATCAAAAGTTATGGCCCCGGGAAGTTGGCACACTTTCTAGAAGATACAATTGCAAATGTTCTTTTGAAATTTGAACTTCAAGTTGTAATTTTTTAGTGCCAAAGTGCCTAAACTCAAATTTGAATGTTGTTTTGGCTCCAAACTAAAGAGGAGCTCTATTTATGGGTGGGTTTCTAATTTTTAGGTAACTTTTTGGGGACAAGCTCACATATTGCGAAAGGGTGATTCTGTAGCTTTCTGTAACTTGCATGTGTTGTAGAACTTGGGGATTTGAGATCCTTTGCATGTAAGAAGCTCCATTTTCTGAATAATAAAATTATTCTCTTGTTTGTGGGTTATTTTCTAAGTCTTGGGCTGCGCCCTCATCAAGAGGTATCAGAGCGGGTTTTCTTGAGCATGTGGACAGATCGCCGATTATGAGGCAGTTCACACCAGGACCATGGTTGTGGGTTGAGGTCAAGAAAGATGCCTCCAAGAGTGATGCCTGGTAGGCATGGTGGTGCTAGAGGTGGTCGAGGCAGTAGAAATGCTAGTGGAAGAGAAGCACTGGCAACCCTCCAAAGACAAATTGGCGCGTTACAAGAGTAGTTGAGAAGAGGGTTAAACCCTAGGAGGAGAGTGAGGATGAAGGAGAGGAAGAAGGTTCAAATGTAGAAGAGGAAGAAGAAGCAATTGATCAAGACCAAATGTGGCTAATAAGGGCCATTTTGAAGATCAGGAAAAGACCCAGAGCAGAAGTCCCCAATTATTCTAGAAGTCTGAACCTGAAAGAGTTGATTGATTGGATCAACAAGCTAGAAGAATATTTTGAGTATGAGGAAATAGAGGACCCAATGGACTACGAGTTAGATCTATTAAGAAATAGCAAGGGTTGAAGCAAGGAAGCAGATCTGTGAAAGAATATACTGAATATTTTCACAAGATTATCATTAGAATGGGTCACACAGAGGCCAATAAGGAGAAGGTAGCCCGATATCTTAATGGCTTATGACCAAGCATTCAGGAGGAGTTAAGCCTAGTCAGAATGACCACCATTGAGGATGTGTATCAGTTTGCTCTGAAGGTGGAAGAGAAGCTGAATAAAAGATTTGATGGCAAGCAAAAAGGATGAGAAGGTCAAAGTGGAAGGGGCAGTGGAAGACTTTCAGGGAGCCGAAATGATGATGAAAAGAAAAGTGAAGATGTGGGTACTAGCTGAAGCCAAAGGAATGACAATTTCTACTGCCCTCATGATCAAAATAGTGGTGATCAAAGAGGTAGAGGATGAGGGAGATATGGACAAGGATCTGGAGGAGGTGGTTTCAAAGGAACATGTTTCCAGTGTGGTGAACAAGGGCATCGAGCCTATGAATGTCCACAACACCAAGGAAGGGCAGACAAAAGGCCACAAGGTCGTGGAAGGGTCGCGCATGTAGATGAGGAGGCACAATCTAAACATTCAGATGATGTTGAAAGGGGAGAAGCCCTAGTGATTATGAGATCCTTGGTGACCAAGGAAAAGGAGCCAGAATAGAGGGAGAATCTGTTTCGCACAAGGTGCAAGTGTGAAGGAAAATGTTGTGATGTCATTATTGATAGTGGAAGCACTGATAATCTAGTGTCAGAAGAGATGGTCACAAAGTTGAAGCTGAAGAGGAAAAGGCACCCGCATCTATATCGGATTGCCTGGTTGTAGAAAGACCACAAAGTTTTGGTCAATGAGTACTGCCTAGTAAAGTTCAAGATCGGGAGCTACCATGATGAGGTACTCTATGATTTCATCCCCATGGATGCATGCCACATGTTGGGGAGGCCATGGTAGTACGATAGGCGAGCTATACATGATGGCCATGCAAACACTTATTCCTTGACAAAGGATGGAGTTCGTAACAAGTTGAAACCCTGAAGGAGATAGAATAAAAGGTATGTAGTAGTGCTAGAATTTGTTATATAGATGGAAGAAAATTTTTAGAAGGTATGAAGCATTAGCGTGTGTGTTATGCATTGATTCCTAGAGTGAGTAAGGAGGATAGTGAGAAGGTTCCAGAAGAAGTTTCTGGGATGTTGGATGAGTTTTAGGATATTGTTTCTGATAATGTACCTAAGGGTTTACCACCAATAAGGAAGATCACATCGATTGACTTGATTCCTAGAGCTTTGCCAAATAAGGCAACTCATAGAATGACTCCAGAGAAAATGAGGATTTGAACGCAAGTTCAAGAGTTGTTGAGAAAGGGTTTGATATGGGAGAGTTTGAGTCCATGTACAGCACCTGCAGTAGTAGCACCAAAGAAGGATGGGGAGTGGAGGATGTGTACAGATTCCTGAGCCATAAACAAGATAACAATCAAGTACAAATTTCCCCTGCCAAGGATGGATGACCTGATGGACTGTTTGAGTGGAGCTCAGTACTTCACAAAGATTGATTTGAAGAATGGATATCACCAGATCCAGATTCGAGAGGGAGATGAATGGAAGACTGCCTTCAAGACCAAAGAGGGCCTGTACGAGTGGTAGTCATGCCTTTTGGGCTAACCAATGCACTAAGCACATTCATGCGGCTCATGAACAAGGTACTAAAAGAATTTCTAGGAAGTTTTGTTATTGTGTATTTAGATGATATTTTGATTTTCAGTAAGACGTTGGATGAGCATCTGATGCATTTTCAGAGATCCTTTGAGAAGTTAAGAGAAGAGAAACTGTTGATTAATCTAAAGAAGTGCAATTTTATGAAGAGGGAGTTAGTGTACTTGAGGTTTGTTGTCTCAGCAGAAGGTGTCAAGATGGACCCAGAGAAGGTGAAGGCTATTTTGGAATGGCCTACCCCAATAACTACTACCGAGGTGAGATCTTTCCATGGTTTGGCTAGTTTTTATAGAAAGTTCATTAGAAGCTTCAGTAGTATTTGTGGACCCCTGACTTAAATAATGAGAGGGGATAGAAAAGAATTCAAGCGGAGCAGTAGAGCGGCAAATAGTTTTGAACTGTTGAAGCAGAAGGTGATAGAGCAACTTGTTCTAGCGCTCCCAGATTTCAACAAGGTGTTTCAAGTGGATTGTGATGCTAGTGGTTGTGCCATTGGAGCAGTGTTGAGCCAAGAAGGTAAGCCCATTTCCTATTTCAGTGAAAAGTTAAATGATGCCAAGAGAAAATATTATGTATGTGATCAGGAAATTTATGCAGTAGTTCAAGCATTAAAGAAATGGAGACATTATTTGTTGCCAAAGGAATTTGTTCTATATACTGGTCATCAGGCCTTACAGTACCTAAATAGTCAGGAAAAATTAAATCAAAGGCATATGAAATGGGTAGAGTTTTTGCAAAGTTATAGCTTTATTTTGAAACATAGGAGTGAGAAGTCAAATAGGGTTGCAAATGCCTTAAGTAGGAGGCATACATTGATGACAAAGATGCAGATTGAAGTGGTTGGGTTCAATGAACTTAAGACACTGTACGCACAAGATCCTGATTTTGCAGAGGCTTGGAAAGCTTGCAAGAAACCTGTTACAGTGGATAGGACAAGGTGGCTGGATTTCATAATCCAAGATGGCATGTTATTTAAGGGAAGTCAATTGTGCATCCCGAGGAGTTCCATGAGAGAGAACTTGATAAAGTAGAAGCATAGTGGAGGAATGGTAGGACATTTTGGTCAGGATAAGACCATTGCCATTATCAGTGAGCATTATTGTTGGCCTTAGTTGTCATAGAATGTGAAGAAGTTTGGACAAAGCTGGAGGGTATGTCAGATGGCTAAAGGAGTGAGTTAGAATATAGGCCTATATCATCCCTTACCTGTACCAGAGAGGCCGTGGGAGGATATAAGTATGGACTTTGTTCTTGGTTTTCCAAGGACACAATGAGGGAATGATTTAGTCTTTGTGGTGGTTGATATGTTTTTGAAGATGGCACATTTCATTCCATGTCAGAAGGACCCATGATGTAGTCCACATTGCTAACTTGTTCTTCAAATAGGTGGTGAGGCTACATGGTCTACCAAAGAGTATTGTTTTAGATCGTGACACCAAATTTGTGGGGTACTTTTGGAGGACCTTGTGGAAGAAGCTGAAGACAGAGTTGAAGTTTAGTTCTACACACCATCCACAAACAGATGGGCAGACATAGGTTGTTAACAGGATTCTGGGTAACCTATTGAGATGTTTGGTAGGAGATAAACCCAAGGGATGGGACTTGATCTTACCCCAGGTAGAATTTCTTACAACAATTTTGTAAATAGAAGCACTGGTAGATCACCATTCTAGATTGTGTATGGAGGTAGCCCCAGAACAGCTCCAAAATTGAGGAAGATGGACCAAGAGAAGAAAATAAGTGATGAAGCCGAAGATTTTGTAGAACACATCCAGGATATACATGAGAAGGTAAGAGAACATATTAACAAGATGAATA
This sequence comes from Sequoia sempervirens, assembly GCA_007258455.2. Lineage (NCBI taxonomy): Eukaryota > Viridiplantae > Streptophyta > Pinopsida > Cupressales > Cupressaceae > Sequoia > Sequoia sempervirens. The sequence goes on from VDFB02036176.1 coordinate 26,661, forward strand.
TGTAGTATAAGGCTAAGGCAGATCAGAAGAGGAGGTAAAAGGAGTTTCATATTGGTGATGAAGTGATGGTCCACTTGAGGAAAGAAAGGTTTCTAGTGGGAACATATAACAAATTGGAGATGAAGAAGTTCGGTCCCTGTAAAATTTTGAAGAGGAATGATTCAAGGAATGCATATGAGGTAGAGTTGCCAAATGGATTCAACATTTCCCCTTTGTTCAACATTTTAGATTTGACAGAGTATCATGAAGGTGGCGTAGAGGAAGTAGCAATGATGGAACAGTGTGGGATTCTAGCACCTATATTAGAAAAGGAGGAGATTGAAGAAATCCTGGATAGTCATGTGTGAAGGAGTACCAGGAACAGGCAGTATGAAGAATATCAGGTGAAATGGAAATGAAGGCCTATTGAAGATTCATCCTGGTTGCCTAAGGTAGAGGTCGACTGTTTGGGTTTTCCTCCACCATCTGAGATGTGATGGGGTCACTTCTCAAATTATGCTGGGTGTCTGATGCAGGAGCATCTAGTGGTGTAAGGGCAATCTTGCATCACCCAAAAATAGTTAAATTTCAAGTTTCTCAATTTTTAGATGTTTTTACATTTTTGGATACCCTTTTCATCATAATGAAATTCCCAATTGACGGTTTTTATTTTCTATTCCTGGGTTGAAAGATATTGCAGTTTTAGTTTCCTAGATTTGCACCTGAAAATCTTCTGAGTTAGATTTGAGGCACTTAGAGTTCCTGGATCAGCCCTAAAACTTTCCAAAATTGGTGTAACAATTTTGAGTGTGTTATTGACTTTGAGACCTTTGCAACAGTTCAAACGGTTCGCGAATCAGAGTCCTGGATCAAAAGTTATGGCCCCAGGAAGTTGGCACACTTTCTAGAAGATACAATTGCAAATGTTCTTTTGAAATTTGAACTTCAATTTGTAATTTTTTGGCGCCAAAGTGCCTAAACTCAATTTTGAATGTTGTTTTGGCTCCAAACTAAAGAGGAGCTCTATTTATGGGTGGGTTTCTAATTTTTGGGTAACTTTTTGGGGACAAGCTCGCATATTGCGAAATGGTGATTTTGTAGCTTTCTGTAATTTACATGTGTTGTAGAACTTGGGGATTTGAGATCCTCTGCATGTAAGAAGCTCCATTTTCTGAATAATAAAATTATTCTCTTGTTTGTGGGTTATTTTCTAAGTCTCAGGCTGTGCCCTCATCACTTTCAGAGGGAGGGGGTGGCAATTCATTTCTTTGTAGTGGGCATTCCAATAGAATGAAATAGCATTAGGTTTTGTCATTGGTCTTAGAGATTAAAGAGGATAAATCTTGCATAAGATATGCTTGGTTCTAATATAATTTAGAGTGGAAGTTAAATGGGTGAGATGTTATGGAATGACTAGAATAGATTATTGTAATTGATTATTGTAATTGTATCTTTTAGGTTGTGGGTATCTTGCTTTAAACCTAAATAAAAATTCTATTGAGTAATAGTGTGAACAAAAATATTTTGGTCAAAAACATTTTCAATATTTCCTAGTGTTGAGTACACTCTGTCACTTTTGCTTTCCTAAGATAGCAATTAATTGCTTTAAGATTTCTTCTATAAAATATTAGATAAATTCGCCCATTTCTCGGGTATGTTCCACGTCTTTAAAATTCTAAATATTGTCATTATAAGGGATCTTTGAGAATTTTATGTTAGCTGAAATATGTAGTTCATTGAATACTTAGTTTGAATTGTGTGATTTAAAGTCATCGTATTCAAGACTGCATATACATACATTTTTTCATTGCATATTTATTCAAGATGATAATGAGAATGCAACTATAATGCATCAAAACATATGGTTTATCAATACTAGTTAAAATAAAAAATATTCATGAAAATGATAAAATAAATCTTGATCAACCCATTTGGATGTGGGATGGATGAACTATCTTATTAAATATTTTCAAATTGTTAGTACAAATCATTATTAAGACAATAAATTTGTTCTTATATTGGTTATACGATTATCTCAATATACCTAGCCGAGTCATGGTTTACTTGTAACTAGAAATTTGGGTCCCTTAATCATTTAATGTTACCTGTGGTGTATATAATTATATAAGTCCCACCTTACTCACTTTGGCCTCATATACGAGCATTACCATGGTTGATAATAAAGGGTAAAGGCCCATAATGGGTATGTGCAGGATCATCATGGAAAAAATAGGCCCTTAAGTGACAAAAAATTCAGAAAATAAGAGTTAGGCAACTTGATATAAAAATTTGAATGAGTTATCTATATTATTTCAAAAAATGTAAGAATAGAATCTATAGAAAATTGAATGTATTTTCTAAACTACTAGGTTTATTTATTTATTTTTTAAAATCTATTTGGTGAAAATCTAAAATTTCAATGCAGTAGTACTTAAATTTTAGGGGAAAAATAAGAAGTGTCTGTCTGACCACCCTAACCACATTAAAATGATAAAAAAAAATTATAATATTTTAGATATAAGTAGAGGACTCATGTCCGGATGTGATACATATTTTTTTGTAATTTTTTTTCAAGTAAATAATTAATTATGAATTTTTATTACAAATTTTAAAAAATATAAAAAATCATACGTCTAACCACCTTAACTTGGTCAAAACTTCACGAAATTCATTCTTTTTTTTTAATACTATAGTATGCAAATCATAGAATGTGATGCATGTTTTGGATTCAAAAATTGTGATATTGTTTGAAAGCTATAGATATTTTTCAATCAACCTATCGATCAGTACTTTACTAGTAATTCAAATAGAAAATGAATAATAATTATTTATTAAATTCAAAGTATATCATAATTTATGTTGGTGGAAAGCTGAGAATCTCCTTTAAAAACCCTTTTTGTTTCATCAATTTTGGGTTAAAAAAAGTCATCAGCCACATACCCATCATATTGCCACTTTTTGGCCCATCATGATGCTGCACATACCCTAATAAATTAGTAGACTTTAGTAAACAAAATACTAAACTAATATTCATGCATGCAAGACACATTGGATATCCTTGTCATGATAGGAACATGAGTAAATATCATTACCCTATTTGAATGGATATAGGTAAGTCCATTGTCATGGTTTGATGACCTACCAATTGTTTAAACTCTAGAAGTCTAAATATAGCTAATCACCTTATTATGGAACCTTGAGTTGCCTCTAACGATATTAAGATAGTAAGTGACCATAAGGCATGGCATTGATTTGTAAGCACAATATTGCTCCAAACCTAAATAAAATTATATGCTAGCACTTTTATATATCAAGAACTTAATTAGTTGACCTATTGCCTTCGATATCTACTGGGCATGCGATAGATGTAAAAGTAATACTACCCTTGTGATAGTAAATGTATTCTAATTGTGATATCTATTATATTGGGTTATACTCATATAATATGAATGTTTAAGGGGTTTCTTATAAGTATAATACAATGGTTTAAGATATCAAGAACCATTATACATGTGATATTTAAGATTACCAAATCATGTTGAATATATGTTACTTGGTTTTAAGCTTGAATAGAACCCAATGTTATAAACTATGTGGTATTATCATTAGGGTACCAAAAGTGGCATGAAATCCTTGATAGGTAATTGTAAGGGCTTTTGGTATGGAATTGTCATGATATAGGTTTATTGAATTGGGAAACAATGGGTATGCATCCTTTGAGAGACCTAGTGAAGAGAAACACATGTGACTTTGATCCATTTGGAAGCAGGTATGTAGGCAGTCCTTGGGCGAAGGATGCCTTTGTGACCTCAAGTCTGTAGGAGGAGGGTAAATGGGGGATAACTCCAAGGGTTGGGGTTTCTCATAATTGGTTTGACCTTTCCTCCTTCATAAGCTTTAGTTTGAGGTTGAAATGGGTATCAAATAGGTAGGAAATGAGTTAAGCAAATCAAATAACTTGTATTTAATGCATCATGTGTTTTGACTAGTAAATGAATAATTTAAGTGATTTAACTACTTAAAATTGCTAATTGAATATATGTATAAACTTGGAAAATTCCATCTCATGTCAGTTCCATGTGACTTTATGTGTTGTGAAACCCAACTCCATATCTATAGGTCTCTATGTATAGGCCTATGTATCTGTTGATTGTGATTTGTGATTCATGTTATGTATGACCCATCCAAGAGTGAACCTCCAGGATATTTGAGTAGTGATATATAGTGATTAGATCATCCCAATGTCTAATGTTTGGGCTACTGCTAGGTTCTAGCCAACATTCACTTAGTTCACAGAGGTGAAGGTTGCTATGGGTGTAATGCCCTAAATTTAACAATCGAAAAGATAGTCAAGGACAAAAAACAAATTTCAAATTTCGTTCATTTATGCTTACAAAACTCCCAAAGTTTGCCACCAAATCAGGCACAACCAGAAGGCATACAACTCTTGCCCAATCATAAACTATACTTCTTTTAGTTAAATCGCTAAATTGTTTAGACCATCATGGCCAATTCAATAGGAGACACAAAATTCACATCTCCAAGGTAGACTTAAATAGTCCAACCAACCCAAAATGAATTTGAAACGTTATATAAGTCGCAAGTCAACAATAACATATACATATATATATATATATATATATATATATATATATATATATATATATATATATATGTAGTAATCACAAAAATAATAAAAGAACAATTCCTAGGGGCCAGACCTAGTCCTCGGGGGCTCGTCTTAGACGGCCTTGCCTATGTATATAATTCATAGAGGCACCATAGCTCGACAACTGGACTTCAACCATCTCACCCATGGTTGGATAGCAAGGGGATAATATCCACAAGGTTAAAAAGATGACCATAGCTCAAACACAATCCTAACCCAATACACAGATGTACGCCAGTTCAATCTTGTAATCAAAATTAATGTGTTCCATACAAATTACAACTAAAGAGTGGGTATGCAACCCTTTCTAGGGTCCACTTCCCCAGACGGTTCCACGATCGGCTGCCACCCACTTAGGTGAAGCCATGGATCAGAAAACCTGCTAAGGGTATGAACAATTTTCAAAAGACAATTTGTTCATGAACAATACACATCACGCTTACATGGAAATTTATTGGTAGGACATAATATTTTCCTTTCTACAAGTCCAACAATCCCAACTAAGAGGAATGATAAGAAGAAAAGTAACAACTGTCATAGTCATTATGATACGTTTAGTCATTGAACTAAACATTGTTTGAAATTATATATCAATTTGATAGACCATAGTGGAGCTTCATGAAATAGATTTCTACATATAGCAATATAGAAACTCGTTTATAACTCAAACTAACAACTTGGGTTTATGTGAAATGTTACAATATAATCATAGTTTAACAACACGGTTTCAAGAAAAAATTAGTAGCAATATGAGCATAATAATGATACACGAAAATAAATCCTATTTGAAATAACTTTATTGTTAACTAAAGAATGGATAATAACAACCCCACCCTTTTAACTTCCAAAATTTAAATAAAGGACCTTATATCATACTCTTACACTGACACAATGGCACATTTTTATTTAAATTAAACTTAAAGAAGGAAACACATGGAAAGAAGGTATTCTCAATGACAGTAAAAACTTAATGAAAGTCCAATCTTACATATTAAGTTGAAATCAATAGCTCATAAGCAACTTGTTTTAGAGGAATTCCAAAACACCAAGCACAAAGGCACAAAAATATAATTCAAGTATAACAAAAAGTGGTAATAGTTCCTATAGAGTCAACATATTTACTTTTATTAAATGACGTATTTAATTATATGGTTTATACTGTTACGATCATTAGTAACCTAGATATGTCATTAGAACATTTACCCTTAATAATGAACGCAACTAGAAAATATTGGGTGTGCGATGATAATCATCAAATTATTCATTGTTGAGCAACAATAAAACTTGAGGTTTTATACATGCATGAGAATTTTAGTGACAATGCAAATTTCCCGTTAACTGTATTCGATTATGGATTTATAGATTGATCAACTATAAGGTTTTAGAGAATGCTTATTTCTTTCCATAATTTGACGATATCATAACTTTCTAAAAACCTTAATACTATAGCACATATGATATGCAAAACCAAGAATAAGAATGAATGTCTTAATACTTCTTATGGGGTTGGAGATATGGTTCATTTGATCATGTATACCAACCCAATATCATATAATAGAAAGAAGAACAAAAATAATATAATTGTCTATGCCTAGCTATGACTGCTGAGTACAAATTAGATGCTACAATACATTTTTAGCGACATTCATCAGGCATTTTGTATTTGTAAAGTATTCAAAATATAAAGAGATGTATAATGACGAAGACATCCTATGAGGAGAATTATCTTCCTTTTTACGGTGATAGATACTATACAAAAACTAAAATATTTTATTGCAAACATAATAGTTCTCCATATGATGGTTAGGCGAAGGAGAAAATCATCACTTAGGTAGAGGGTAATTAGTAATCTCCTCAGCAAAATGATTAAGAATATCGAGCCTTGAAGGAAGCTAAGGACATGAATGGCAAGAGAGTTGAGTTTGCTTCTGCAACAAGGGTATGCAAGTCTACAAATATAAACATTGTACCCAAAAGAAAACCTAGCGCAATAGTAATCTTATAATCACCACTAGATACAGAAATTTAAAAGACCATTTTTTTAATATTCACCCCTTCACCAACCTGCCTATTCAATAGTACCATGCCACAAATTCTTTAGATTAGCTTATGGGGCTCGCTCTTTCTATAATCTGAAAATCAACGAAGGTAAAAATAATTCTACACGATTGTTCTTGAATGAGAACCCTAAAGAACACTAAATGTTTCCCCTCTTAGATTATAAAAGATGGAAAATACCATAAACACAAAGGTGTGGCATTTTAAATCATCTAAATGCAGATTTCTACAATAATCATTATGATAAGCAGATCCCATTAGTAATACCACAGTATATAGATTTGTTCATATTGGCACTATCGAATGAACTAATGGAGAAGAGATTCGGTTCAAACCTGGGATATGAAGAAATAAATAGAAGAATGGCTTTACAATTTTGTCGAGCATTGAAGACTTGGTGTAAAAATGCAGCTAGGAAATTGACTTCCCAAATCCTTCCAAGATCACCTCTATTCAAGAAATTATCGTCCTCCAGGAAAACAACCTGAGATGGTGTATCTCCCAGATCCTTAGCAAGCCTCTTTCTTTTTAATTGTCTCTCACAACCATCTTCCTTTATATCTGTGATTTTCTTCCGCAACTTGGTGGTGATACCTCCCCCATCGTTCCCTTTTTCTCTTTCAAGTGGAATCGAGGTGGCCTTTGATAGCATCCCCTATCTACGCCAAAAATGGAAGCTTGAAATCAGGTATGGACCTCCCCAAGCATATAGAATGAAGGCGTTTTTGTAAACCCATTGTAGTTGCAACTGCCCTGGTCAATATGTGCGCAAATGTGGGTGTGTAGACCAGTCACGTGAATCAGTTGAAGGAGTGCCTCAAAGAATGCGATCTTCGGGACATGTTCCCTGCTTGCGCATGCTATCACTACATTAACTCATTTGTCTCCTTCACCTGGACGAATCCAAGCTCCCAGTATTGAGAGATGAGAAGCTATCATTCTGACAGGGAGTCTCTCCCGCCCACAATTCTGAAATGTGTTAGAGAAAGATAAGGCGGGTGAACTATTTTACCCCCCATCAGTTCCTATCAATGACACAGTTGACTGATGCTTATGCAAATATAATTCATAGAGTAACCCAAATGATACCCTTATTTATTGCACTGGAGTGAACATCGGCGTAAAGATAGGCATGCCACAGTGAAGTTGTTGTCAATCATTAAACTACTATCCACTCCTTGTTTTAGGTCCACCATTAAATGTTCATTTAATTCCTCCTCATGTTGCAGTTGTGACTGTTATGGCTGTGATTTTCTGACTTCAAAATTGCAGCCTTATGTATGAAATCAGAGGATAGGATACGATAAGATAGAAATAGGCCAATATAATAAGTACACGATATTGCTCTCAAAGATAGGTGTTTGTTGAGTTTAGGTGGCTAAATAATAAATATAAAGTGCTAATGTGTTTTTTTATTTTCTTCTTTGAGATATTCTTTAAATTTATAAATAAAAGACTCTAATATGTCTAGTAATTAATATATCATTTATTATATATTGATTGTATGCCTTATTAGTATTAAGAGGTAATGATATTTAATATTATTGATTCATTGGTGCATACATATAAAAGTGCAATTCATTTCCAAAAGTGAAAGGTGTGGGCTCATTTCATAGGGCTTGGGATGTGTTTGTAGAGGCAAGAAATGCGCACTAGGTATATGATTGTAGACTTGTCTAAAGTATGATTTCCAACTTTATTTAATTATTGACTATTTTCATAAGCCATGTGTCCAAACAATTATCCTCTAATGGTACATAATAATTTACTAATTGTTGTGTATAGAATCATCAATCAAATAATTATCTTATCGTTAATAGAGGTACACCAAATTAGTTGACACTATAAGTAGCATATCATTAGTTCCACACAATAGACATTTACTGACAATAGTGATATTTGTTAATAAACCAATGGTTTCTACATCTATAGTTAACATGTCATTGATACCGTCCATTACACAAAGTTATAATAAAATTGTGGCCTCATCACATACAACTATTGCCAACTATGGCCACAAGATTATTATTATTATTATAAAAGATTGAATTCCAATTTATAAGTACAATCTAATTAAGGACAAAGTGATACATCTATATTTACCTCGCATATTTCACTAAATTTAAAGATAATTATATTTATCATAAGAATCATTATACCACTTTTGATTATTTGCATTACTAGTGATTAGACATAGTATTGTAACTCAACCACGTATATATATATATATATATATAGGTTATAGGGTCTCTCTACTTCATTATTCTCCAATAATCATATTACTGAATATTCATAGCATCTTATTAGGACACCCATTCTTGCACCATGTAAATGATGAGTGTGTGAATAAACTTTCATTAAAAGAATTAACCGACGATATAGAATTAGCATCCACATAATCTATATGACACTAGACATCTAAAATACCATTAAGCCCAAATACAACTTGATCAAAAGTCATCCATTTATAATATCTAATATCTTTTAGAACATTACCATAATGCAATTAAAATAACATAATTAACAAGTGAATCTACTATACGCCATATGAATTTTATGTCCTGAGGTGCATTGTTGCCACGTGTTAGAAAATCCCTACATATACAATGGGGAGTTGACCTAGTGGCCCTACATTCTCCCCCCCTTGTATAGACTTCCTCCTGGAAGTCCTTATAGGTTGAGAATAAAATCCCACACCATATCATACATACCTTAATGAAACTATGATTATTACTCACTATACTAATGGAGAATTATATTATAAACCAACTATTATGTCATAGTAATTCTCCTACACCATAAGAGCCTTGACATAGTTAAGGAAGAGTCACACACAATGCTTTGATCCAAATATTTCAATACAAGAGTTTTTAACAATAGTCAACTAGCTCTTAATTTAGCAATGTGTCATTCTAAATAGGGTTACACAAGTATATATATATATATATATATATATATATATATATATATATATATATATATATATATATATATATATATATATATATATATAAACACACTAATACCTTTATCATTTAACATAATATCTTTCCATAGCAATCACCCATTGTTCAAGTTTGTTTAAATATGTTCTTAAAAAGACATTTTACATTTTAAGTTTGTTTAGATTAGGCCCCCTCCTAGAAGTCATTATGGTCTGGAACTATGATCTCAACAAAGTAACAAGCATAAGTCTATTAATCCTACTAATTATTTTATGCCACTTTTGATGAAATAATCAAAATGTTTATCTATAAGCACACATTAGAGGCATCATCTCTATGAATTACTCATCAAAGTTTTTCAAGATAAATTTTCACGATAAAATATTTATCTGGTATACTCTCAATATAATAATTGTATCGACTACCCATGCAGTTATAAATTATCACCCATGCAACTATCTTCAACTAAGTAATTATAGTATATCAATAAATAAGCATCCTTTAATACATCTCAAAATACTTTTTACCATGAATAACACTCATGTTGTTAGAAAATGTATTTTCTCAAATGTCCCAAACATGTCTCAAGAGTTATTAGCTTTGCATTTTGTCCAAATATGTTCAAGTAAAATAACAGTTTACCTTATAATCAATGGACTCATGCCATGTCTCCATTATGACACTCATACCATATCTCAATCAATATTAACTTTCATCATTTGTTACTATCATTTTCACATAGTTCACAGGTATATCACATCACATTTATTTACAATTTCAAACATACATCACAATATGCAAACATCATGTACAACACAAGGCTCACACAATGGGGTTTACAAGGATGGATATTCCTGGGTACCACTCGAGGCCCTTCTCTAAGGACTCTTCCATATAGATAAGAACAATCATATAATGAGGGGAAATATGGATTAATGACCGTCCCATACCGGTCCCATCCAAAACCCCTTTCAAAATAATTCCCCAATGCATCTACTCCCCTATACGACCTGCCAGGGAACCCCCAGGGATATGGCAGTTTACAGATTTTACATTACACCACACATGCCAACAATTTGCAACCAATGAGAAAGCCTCAAACTAAATAACATAAGATCACAAACCTAAGTTTCAATAAAACTCCCAAAGAGGAAACTATAAATTCAAGAGAAAAACAAAATAAAGATCAATTGTAGCTATATTGCAACCTTTCAAACTTAATTCAAAATGAAATTTAAACAAGTCCTTGAGGAAAATTGGACTATAGCAACCTTCAAATGGCTAAGTAGCCTAATAAAATAATTGTAAAATCCCACATTGTTGGCGCATAAAATAAATAAATATAAATATAAAACATCAATCAAAAATTACAAATAATTCATATTTCAACAATAAAATTGCACATTACAAGCACCACGTGACTTGATAAGCCACCTAAGGGGAGGAGGGGAATGGTGGTTCTCTAACCACATCATGAGTATTATAGCATGCAATAACTGGTGGTCCCTGACCACATAAATATGAATAACTGGTGGTTCCTAACCACATAAATCTGCATCATTGGTGGTCCCTGACCACATAAATATAAATAACTGGTGGTCCCTGACCACTTAAATATGAATAACTAGTGGTCCCTGACCACATAAATATAAATAACTGGTGGTCCCTGACCACTTAAATATGAATAACTGGTGGTCCCTGACCACATAAATCTACATCATTGGTGGTCCCTGACCACATAAATACAAGTAACTAGTGGTCCCTAACCACATAAATATGAATCACCCGTGGTCCATAAAATTACATCCTTTACCCAAGGGTTATAACATCAAGGAATAGGTTTGCACTATGAACCAACAAGTGTGGCTCTCATAAGTGGGGGAGTAGGCCACGATCAACGTCCATGGGAAGATTACAATGACTTGACATAGATCCTTTATCAGGATTAGGGACAACACCCTGAGCTCGTAATCTCCTGATGGTAGACCATGTGCCTCTCAACCCCTATTTACACTAGTTGGCATTACACTCCCATTAGGGGGGAACCAAATGCTAGGGGTGCATATTTAACATACAAATAGAACTAACACAAATGAATACATCACATTTCATTTAATGGATCATCATTGACACATTTCATGCTTACTCCATTTTCACAACAATTGACTACACAAAATAATCACGAAGGGTACAAGTAGGGGATTGTACTAGACATCTACCACCCTTATCCCAAGTCAGATACCATGTATCTTGTACTTGGAGCACAACACATATACTGGTTTCCACATGACAAATCACATAACTTTCAAGAATTCTATCACTACATTCCATGTGAGCCAAAGATACACAACATACACTCATTTTTACCACTTAGTCTATCCACAAAAATTGCCACAACACCCAACATAAGCACCATCGCAAAGTATTAACACCCACAAAGAATACAAAATGTCCTCATTTCCAATTTTCACCTTTTTAAAGCAATAAACCCATTTCCTTTCACATACTTAAACCACAAAATATTCTATTCTACCAAATGACATACACTTTCATGTTAAAACACCTTCTCAAACAAGGACACCCAAGACTCAAAAATGATACAAGAAACATAGTCCAATTTATTAGCACTGCCATCACCACACTCTTTTCACTAAAAATTAACTTGTCCATGCTTTTAATGTTTGCATGTCTGAGTAGGATATAATTAGTTAACATTTATATGGCTTCCTATAACTAATAACACAATTGAGAACCTTAAATCTCATCAATATATTGCTATCATAATGCACACACCATCTTAAATCCTAGCCATATTATGAAATGGAAGAACAACATATATTTAAAATTTAGCAATGCAAGGTTTACTAAAGCATTCATTCCCTCACTACCATTTTCATCTATTTACTAGATGCATATTATTCTACTATCTTATTTTACCTCAATATTAATTGACTCTATGCACAAGGTCACACGTACATCCTAAGGTAGGAGTGTAGTTTTTTTTTTTTTTTATCACCCAACAATTCATCTTAATCAAACATCTTCCTTTTACATTCACAATATAAATTTATACAAAAGGTGCAGTCAATGGATTTCAAGGCAACATGCCCTATTTGGAAATACTTCATTTCTATAAACACAAGGAAGAATTGCAGTTTCAAATCACCTCAAGACACCTAGATTTAGAAATAAGGATTATAGTGTTTTACACTTAGTTATCTTTGATAAGTTCACTATGGGGGTAGTATCATAAGTGTCAATGGTAAATGGAAACTCCTTAAATAATTAAACAAAAAAAACCAAGGCCACTAATAGATATTTCAATTATAAAAATAAATAAATTCTTACAAGTCACTCAAAAGTTATTATCCTAATGCCCTTCAAAAATTACATTCACCTTAATCAGTACAATTTCTAACTAATATCATACCATATTCAAAATTGTGGTAGTTAGCAAAGGTCTAGTAAACACAATTTTGTATAAGTTATTTAGGGTGGGCTACATTATAACATTCCCTATTCCAAATATAAGAGTCAATTTTCTTTTAAGGTGATAACTATCACAAGTATATATTGTTCCTTAAATGAGTGTTAGTCAATGGTATAAAAACACACAACAATAGTGGAAGGTTTTGCATGCCAATTTTAATGTCCCTTGTTAATATCCCTTTTTTTTTATTAATTAATTTATCATAAACCACACATAAATTAATTACTCAATCTCAACATAAAATATTTGATTAAACAATACTATGGACACTGACTCTTTCAAGTTCAACACTTTCCTAAATAGATTGAGTTATTTTCTAGTTACATACTACACTTAACCATGACCCATATCATTCCCAAAGTACCCAGTGTTGCAACCTAGGCTCTAATACCAAAATGTAATGCCCTAAATTTAACACTCGAAAAGACAGTCAAGGACAAAACAAAAATTTCAAATTTCATTCATTTACACTTACAAGACTCCCAAAGTTTGCCACCAAATCAGGCACAACCAGAAGGCATACAACTCTTTCCCAATCATAAACTATACTTCTTTTAGTTAAATCGCTAAATTGTTTAGACCATCATGGCCAATTCAATAGGAGACACAAAATTCACATCTCCAAGGTAGACTTAAATAGTCCAACCAACCTAAAATGAATTTGAAACGTTATATAAGTCGCAAGTCAACAATAACATATACATATATATATATATATAGTAATCACAAAAATAATAAAAGAACAATTCCTAGGGGCCAGACATAGTTCTCGGGGGCTCATCTTAGACGGCCTTGCCTACGTATATAATTCATAGAGGCACCATAGTTCGACAACTAGACTTCAACCATCTCACCCATGGTTGGATAGCAAGGGGATAATATCCACAAGGTTAAAAAGATGACCATAGCTCAAACACAATCCTAACCCAATACACAGATGTACGCCAGTTCAATCTTGTAATCAAAATTAATGTGTTCCATACAAATTACAACTAAAGAGTGGGTATGCAACCCTTTCTAGGGTCCACTTCCCCAGACGGTTCCACGATCGGCTGCCACCCACTTAGGTGAAGCCATGGATCAGAAAACCTGCTAAGGGTATGAACAATTTTCAAAAGACAATTTGTTCATGAACAATACACATCACGCTTACATGGAAATTTATTGGTAGGACATAATATTTTCCTTTCTACAAGTCCAACAATCCCAACTAAGAGGAATGATAAGAAGAAAAGTAACAACTGTCATAGTCATTATGATACGTTTAGTCATTGAACTAAACATTGTTTGAAATTATATATCAATTTGATAGACCATCGTGGAGCTTCATGAAATAGTTTCTACATATAGCAATATAGAAACTCGTTTATAACTCAAACTAACAACTTGGGTTTTATGTGAAATGTTACAATATAATCATAGTTTAACAACACGGTTTCAAGAAAAAATTAGTAGCAATATGAGCATAATAATGATACACGAAAATAAATCCTATTTGAAATAACTTTATTGTTAACTAAAGAATGGATAATAACAACCCCACCCTTTTAACTTCCAAAATTTAAATAAAGGACCTTATATCATACTCTTACACTGACACAATGGCACATTTTTATTTAAATTAAACTTAAAGAAGGAAACACATGGAAAGAAGGTATTCTCAATGACAGTAAAAACTTAATGAAAGTCCAATCTTACATATTAAGTTGAAATCAATAGCTCATAAGCAACTTGTTTTAGAGGAATTCCAAAACACCAAGCACAAAGGCACAAAAATATAATTCAAGTATAACAAAAAGTGGTAATAGTTCCTATAGAGTCAACATATTTACTTTTATTAAATGACGTATTTAATTATATGGTTTATACTGTTACGATCATTAGTAACCTAGATATGTCATTAGAATATTTACCCTTAATAATGAACGCAACTAGAAAATATTGGGTGTGCGATGATAATCATCAAATTATTCATTGTTGAGCAACAATAAAACTTGAGGTTTTATACATGCATGAGAATTTTAGTGACAATGCAAATTTCCCGTTAACTGTATTCGATTATGGATTTATAGATTGATCAACTATAAGGTTTTAGAGAATGCTTATTTCTTTCCATAATTTGACGATATCATAACTTTCTAAAAACCTTAATACTATAGCACATATGATATGGAAAACCAAGAATAAGAATGAATGTCTTAATACTTCTTATGAGGTCGGAGATATGGTTCATTTGATCATGTATACCAACCCAATATCATATAATAGAAAGAAGACCAGAAATAATATAATTGTCTATGCCTAGCTATGACTGCTGAGTACAAATTGGATGCTACAATACATTTTTAGCGACATTCATCAGGCATTTTGTATTTGTGAACTATTCAAAATATAAAGAGATGTATAATGACGAAGACATCCTATGAGGAGAATTATCTTCCTTTTTACGGTGATAGATACTATACAAAAACTAAAATATTTTATTACAAACATGATAGTTCTCCATATGATGGTTAGGCGAAGGAGAAAATCATCACTTAGGTAGAGGGTAATTAGTAATCTCCTCAGCAAAACGATTAAGAATATCGAGCCTTGAAGGAAGCTAAGGACAGGAATGGCAAGAGAGTTGAGTTTGCTTCTACAACAAGGGTATGCAAGTGTACAAATATAAACATTGTACCCAAAAGAAAACCTAGCGCAATAGTAATCTTATAATCACCACTAGATACAGAAATTTAAAAGACCATTTTTTTAATATTCGCCCCTTCACCAACCTGCCTATTCAATAGTACCATGCCACAAATTCTTCAGATTAGCTTATGGGGCTCGCTCTTTCTATAATCTGAAAATCAGCGAAGGTAAAAATAATTCTACACGATTGTTCTTGAATGAGAACCCTAAAGAACACTAAATGTTTCCCCTCTTAGATTATAAAAGATGGAAAATACCATAAACACAAAGGTGTGGCGTTTTAAATCATCTACATGCAGATTTGTACAATAATCATTATGATAAGCAGATCCCATTAGTAATACCACAGTATATAGATTTGTTCATATTGGCACTATCGAATGAACTAATGGAGAAGAGATTCGGTTCAAACCTGGGATATGAAGAAATAAATAGAAGAATGGCTTTACAATTTTGTCGAGCATTGAAGACTTGGTGTAAAAATGCAGCTAGGAAATTGACTTCCCAAATCCTTCCAAGATCACCTCTATTCAAGAAATTATCGTCCTCCAGGAAAACAACCTGCGATGGTGTATCTCCCAGATCCTTAGCAAGCCTCTTTCTTTTTAATTGTCTCTCACAACCATCTTCCTTTCTATCTATGATTTTCTTCCGCAACTTGGTGGTGATACCTTCCCCACCATTCCCTTTTTCTCTTTCAAGTGGAATCGAGGTGGCCTTTGATAGCATCCCCTATCTACGCCAAAAATGGAAGCTTGAAATCAGGTATGGACCTCCCCAAGCATATAGAATGAAGGCATTTTTGTAAACCCGTTGTAGTTGCAACTGCCCTGGTCAATATGTGCGCAAATGTGGGTGTGTAGACTAGTCACGTGAATCGGTTGAAGGAGTTCCTCAAAGAATGTGATCTTCGGGACATGTTCCCTGGTTGCGCATGCTATCACTACATTAACTCATCTGTCTCCTTCACCTGCGCGAATCCCAAGCTCCCAGTATTGAGAGATGAGAAGCTATCATTCTGACAAGGAGTCTCTCCCGCCCACAATTCTAAAATGTGTCAGAGGAAGATAAGGATGGTGAACTGTTTTACCCCCCATCAGTCCCTATCAATGACACAGTTGACTGATGCTTATGCGAATATAATTCATGGAGTAACCCAAATGATACCCTTATTTATTGCACTGGAGTGAACATCGGCGTAAAGATAGGCATGCCACAGTGAAGTCGTTGTCAAGCATTAAACTACTGTCCACTCCTTGTTTTAGGTCCACCATTAAATGTTCATTTAATTCCTCCTCATGTTGCAGTTGTGACTATTATGGCTGTGATTTTGTGACTTCAAAACTGCAGCCTTATGTATGAAATCAAAGGATAGGATACGATAAGATAGAATAGGCCAATATAAGAAGTACACGATATTGCTCTCAAAGATAGGTGTTTGTTGAGTTTAGGTGGCTAAATAATAAATATAAAGTGCTAATGTGTTTTTTTATTTTCTTCTTTGAGATATTCTTTAAATTTATAAATAAAAGACTCTAATATGTCTAGTAATTAATATATCATTTATTATATATTGATTGTATGCCTTATTAGTATTAAGAGGTAATGATATTTAATATTATTGATTTATTGGTGCATACATATAAAAGTGTAATTCATTTCCAAAAGTGAAAGGTGTGGGCTCATTTCATAGGGCTTGTAGAGGCAAGAAATGCGCACTAGGTATATGATTGTAGACTTGTCTAAAGTATGATTTCCAACTTTATTTAATTATTGACTATTTTCATAAGCCATGTGTCCAAACAATTATCCTCTAATGGTACATAATAATTTACTAATTGTTGTGTATAGAATCATCAATCAAATAATTATCTTATCGTTAATAGAGCTACACCAAATTAGTTGACACTATAAGTAGCATAGCATTAGTTCCACACAATAGATATTTACTGACAATAGTGATATTTGTTAATAAACCAATGGTTTCTACATCTATAGTTAACATGTCATTGATACCGTCCATTACACAAAGTTATAATAAAATTGTTGCCTCATCACATACAACTATTGCCAACTATGGCCACAAGATTATTATTATTATTATTATAAAAGATTGAATTCCAATTTATAAGTACAATCTAATTAAGGACAAGGTGATACATCTATATTTACCTCGCATATTTCACTAAATTTAAAGATAATTATATTTATCATAAGAATCATTATACCACTTTTGATTATTTGCATTACTAGTGATTAGACATAGTAATGTAACTCAAACACGTATATATATATATATATATATATATATATATATATATATATATATATATATATATATATATATATATATATATATATATATATATATGTATATATATGTATATATATATATATGTATATATATATATATATGTATATATATATATATATATATATATATATATATATAGGTTATAGGGTCTCTCTACTTCATTATTCTCCAATAATCATATTACTGAATATTCATAGCATCTTATTAGCACACCCATTCTTGCACCATGTAAATGATGAGTGTGTGAATAAACTTTTCATTAAAAGAATTAACCGACGATATAGAATTAGCATCCGCATAATCTATATGACACTAGACATCTAAAATACCATTAAGCCCAAATACAACTTGATCAAAAGTCATCCATTTATAATATCTAATATCTTTTAGAACATTACCATAATGCAATTAAAATAACATAATTAACAAGTGAATCTACTATACGCCATATGAATTTTATGTCCTGAGGTGCATTGTTGCCATGTGTTAGAAAATCCCTACATATACAATGGGGAGTTGACCTAGTGGCCCTACATTCTCCCCCCCTTGTATAGACTTCCTCCTGGAAGTCCTTATAGGTTGAGAATAAAATCCCACACCATATCATACATACCTTAATGAAACTATGATTATTACTCACTATACTAATGGAGAATTATATTATAAACCAACTATTATGTCATAGTAATTCTCCTACACCATAAGAGCCTTGACACAGTTAAGGAAGAGTCACACACAATGCTTTGATCCAAATATTTCAATACAAGAGTTTTTAACAATAGTCAACTAGCTCTTAATTTAGCAATGTGTCATTCTAAATAGGGTTACACAAGTATATATATATATATATATATATATATATATATATATATATATATATATATATATATATAAACACACTAATACCTTTATCATTTAACATAATATCTTTCCATAGCAATCACTCATTGTTCAAATTTGTTTAAATATGTTCTTAAAAAGACATTTTACATTTTAAGTTTGTTTAGATTAGACCGCCTCCTAGAAGTCATTATGGTCTGGAACTATGATCTCAACAAAGCAACAAGCATAAGTCTATTAATCCTACTAATAATTTTATGCCATTTTTGATGAAATAATCAAAATATTTATCTATAAGCACACATTAGAGGCATCATCTCTATGAATTACTCATCGAAATTTTTCAAGATAAATTTTCACGATAAAATATTTATCTGGTATACTCTCAATATAATAATTTTATCGACTACCCATGCAGTTATAAATTATCGCCCATGCAACTATCTTCAACTAAGTAACTATAGTATATCAATAAATATGCATCCTTTAATACATCTCAAAATACTTTTTACCATGAATAACACTCATGTTGTTAGAAAATGTATTTTCTCAAATGTCCCAAACATGTCTCAAGAGTTATTAGCTTTGCATTTTGTCCAAATATGTTCAAGTAAAATAACAGTTTACCTTATAATCAATGGACTCATACCATGTCTCCATTATGACACTCATACCATATCTCAATCAATATTAACTTTCATCATTTGTTACTATCATTTTCACATAGTTCACAGGTATATCACATCACATTTATTTACAATTTCAAGCATACATCACAATATGCAAACATCATGTACAACACAAGGCTCACACAATGGGGTTTACATTGATGGATATTCCTGGGTACCACTCGAGGCCCTTCTATAAGGACTCTTCCATACAGATAAGAACAATCATATAATGAGGGGAAATATGGATTAATGACCATCCCATACCGGTCCCATCCACAACCCCTTTCAAAATAATTCCCCAATGCATCTACTCCCCTATACGACCTGCGAGGGAACCCCCAGGGATATGGAAGTTTACAGATTTTACATTACACCACACATGCCAACAATTTGCAACCAATGAGAAAGCCTCAAACTAAATAACATAAGATCACAAACCTAAGTTTTAATAAAACTCCCAAAGAGGAAACTATAAATTCAAGAGAAAAACAAAATAAAGATCAATTGTAGCTATATTGCAACCTTTCAAACTTAATTCAAAATGAAATTTAAACAAGTCCTTGAGGAAAATTGGACTATAGCAACCTTCAAATGGCTAAGTAGCCTAATAAAATAATTGTAAAATCCCACATTGTTGGCGCATAAAAAAAATAAAAATAAATATAAAACATCAATCAAAAATTACAAATAATTCATATTTCAACAATAAAATTGCACATTACAAGCACCACGTGACTTGATAAGCCACCTAAGGGGAGGAGGGGAATGGTAGTTCTCTAACCACATCATGAGTATTATAGCATGCAATAATTGGTGGTCCCTGACCACATAAATATGAATAACTGGTGGTTCCTAACCACATAAATCTACATCATTGGTGGTCCCTGACCACATAAATATAAATAACTGGTGGTCCCTGACCACTTAAATATGAATAACTGGTGGTCCCTGACCACATAAATATAAATAACTGGTGGTCCCTGACCACTTAAATATGAATAACTGGTGGTCCCTGACCAGATAAATCTGCATCATTGGTGGTCCCTGACCACATAAATACAAGTAACTAGTGGTCCCTGACCACATAAATATGAATCACTCGTGGTCCATAAAATTCCATCCTTTACCCAAGGGTTATAACATCAAGGAATAGGTTTGCACTATGAACCAACAAGTGTGGCTCTCATAAGTGGGGGAGTAGGCCACGGTCAACTTCCATGGGAAGATTACAATGACTTGACATAGATCCTTTATCAGGATTAGGAACAACACCCTGAGCTCATAATCTCCTGATGGTAGACCATGTGCCTCTCAACCTTTATTTACACTAGCTGGCATTACACTCCCATTAGGGGGGAACCAAACGCTAGGGGTGCACATTTAACATACAAATACCATTAAGCCCACATAGAAATACCATTAAGCCCAAATACAACTTGATCAAAAGTCATCCATTTATAATATCTAATATCTTTTAGAACATTTCCATAATGCAATTAAAATAACATAATTAACAAGTGAATCTACTATATGCCATATGAATTTTATGTCCTGAGGTGCATTGTTGCCACGTGTTAGAAAATCCCTACATATACAATGGGGAGTTGACCTAGTGGCCCTAAAATGGGATACCCTGGTTATGATTAAGTTATGGTAATGGTTGCACAGGTAGGGACCCATTTGTGTGGGTAACGATAATCTAGGGCTAATCATTGTATTGAGGGGGTTCACTGGCTGTCATTGAGGGAATGGAAGTGACTGATGCTAGTGTCACCTAAGATTGTGAAGAATATAACTGACAATATCACCAAGGTCAAAAGGTGGTATATGTCAAGATCCATTTCTTCTTGGGTGGAAAAACTTGTCATCAGTGGACTATAGATAGACCAATGTTTGGTAGGTTCACTACATGGGGAAAGCCTTGGGATGGTGGATAGACCCATGGTGTAATATGGGATGCACCAAATCCCCTTATTAGTTGTTAGACTATATACTTAGCCTTGTGGGGGTTGAGGAAGAACTCTTAGTGTAGTATGGGATGCACCGAAATCTGTTCCTATTTGTCCAATGGTGTAGAAGATTGGAGGAAAGGATAGGACATGTGGTGTTGTGTGCAATGGACCAATATTCTTTCTATATAAGATACATTATGGACATGTGTTAGCCATTGTGATGTGTTAATCCGCCATTATGGATTTGATGCATGTTGGAGCTTGTCACTATGTATGTGTGAAGTATGTTGGAGTTTGTGATTGTGTATGTGATGTATGTTGGAGCTTGTCGCTATGTATTTTTGATGTATTCTGGAGCTCAATATTATGTATTTGTGATGTATGGTGGAGTTCGTGAATGTGTAAATGTTATGTATGGTAGAGCTTCTCACTATGTACTTGCAACATATGTTGGAGCCAATCTCTAAAGTAAATGTGATATGTGTTTGAGACAATCATTGTTGTACTTGTGTTATAGTACATATGAGCTAATCACCATTATACTTATGATTGTGGATGATTCAATCACTATTATCCTAGTGATGTGTATGAGCTATTCAACTTGTATATATGGAAGTATTCTCATGAAAATCATTGTGTATGATCTTCTAAATTATGGTATGTATGACCCCTTGTGAATATTGTGAATTTTTGTACAATAATGTTTGGTAATGTTTGGTATGGACCCAACACTAGATGGAAAGTTTTTATCATTAAATCATAGTTGGCAAAGTTGATAGCTTACATGTACTGAATTAGTAGTTATGGGTTAAAGGCTCTCAATCATAGGTATCATACCAGAGGAGAGATTTAACTCCCTCTGACATTGTGGGGCGAACTACAAAGCGTCTGATTCCCATGAGGGGATACGTAGGAAAGGTAATCATGAACCCTCAAGGCTTAGGTCTAGGTCTAGAAATGACCCTAGTTGTATGAGATTAACACTTTTTAGTGTAAGCATATAACTCGTGAAATATATAAAAAAAAGTGTGTGCCCAAGATGGGGATTTTACATTTAGTTATTTTCAAAAATCACTCTATGAAAATTTGAAGTTCTAAAATCTCCTAAAGCAAAGTTTTCTTGACTTGCAAACTTGCAACATTAGGGAAAATGAAGTCATCAAAACATTTATAAAAGGATTTTGCGTCAACTCTTACGAATTTTCAACTTCAATTATTTTCATAATTTACTAAACTCTGGCTGAGCTATGAAGGATTTTTGGATGAAACAGAGGATGGTTCTCCTTCAAATTGATGTACCTTTTGGCATAAAAAAAAAGGGTATGACACTTAAAAGATATATGAAGACAATGAATGGTGTTGAAAACACATAACACTATCAATTTGCAACTAGAATTAACTTGTTAAAGGTGTTCGATTCATGAAAACACTTATCAATTTGACAAAAAAAGTTTAAATTTTATGGTGTCAAAACGAGGCTAACAACACCTAAAATATATTCTCACATTTTTATTTTTATCACACCAATAATATCTCACAAATATACTTCCAACATTAATTGAATAAATAATATTCATTTAATTAATCTATTCAATCATTCATCTAACATTAATTAAATAATTCTTTAATCTAACATTAGTTGAGTAAATTACTTTTATTTGTTCAACTAATAACCTAAATTGTACCATTCATGGTACAAGTGATGGTTAAAGAATGACATTGTTGATATGTCCGCCAAGGTTTAAACCCCAATTGGTCCAACATGATTGTGGGCTTTGAGCCTTGATTGGACCAATGTGATAACAAGCCTTGCATTCTTGTAGGGCCCTATTGGGCCATTATACTTGTAGGCTTAAAGCCTCCACTAGACCAATGAGATAATAGTTTGAACCACCAATAAGAATTTCTTATGCTAAGGGAGGATGTCCCCCAATTTGTGGCCTCACTAGTTCATAACTCCAATCAAAAGCATTAAATTGTCATTTTTTAAAACTAAATTATCTTTTCTTCTAAAGCTTCAATCTTAATTGAATAAATCACATTTATTTAATTAAACCAATTATTTCCTCATTATTCTTCCATGAATTAAAAAATATAATTGCCCTCTTTATTAGTTGAATTAAAAAATAGGTTTAGTCAATTAGTTAATCATTTTAAAATTTCTCCACATTTTGTTTAAAATAAATAAATTCAATATTTCACATGGCTCCAAGAGCACAACTCCAAAAATACCCTTTCCAATCATTTCCCTATTATCACCCTCTAATTCCCCCCTACATGAGGATAACCCCATCCCTCCATTACATAATATTTAATCTCATCTATCCATCACTCCCACCCAAAATATATAAGTTGACCAATTAGTAAGCTATTTTAAAGAAGAAGAATCAAATGGAAAAATTTTATGTTGTAGAATTGGGTAGCTACATTCAAGTTCAACCATTAATTAATCACTTTAAGCACAACTCGTGCAGCTCAAAAATTGAGAATCCATGAGGTTGTCAATTGTTGCAAAAAAATACACTTCTAAGATTTTTCTTGAGTTCACAATGGAAAACACAAATAAATAAGAAATCTGGAATTTATTATTCAATCCAAGATGCTTGAAACAACAATGAATTACAATAACATCCACATTTTCCAAACTATGTCAATCCAACAACACTAGCCTATAGGAAAACTCAGGAAAACTTCAAATTCTCTTGAAAAACATCTACAAGCAACCCAAAATTTGATCTTTGCTCTGTTTGGATAGAAAAAAGCACCTACAACACACACCAACTGCCATCCAATCCTTCCTCCAATACAATCACCATTTTCACATATTCATTTCATCTCTTTTCTTGACCAAAACTCCCACACAACTTGGGCATGGGATTTTCTCTCCCTTTCCAGTCAAACCTTCTGAATTCCAATTACTCCTTCGTAGGCATGGGTTTTCCTCTTCTAGTATGTGCCTTCAATCGGCAACTCAAAAATGCCTTCCCGATCTTTGACCCACTCCATTTCCCTAACACTCCACATTCCAATATTTCAACAAAAATGCAAATTCAAATTTTCAAATGGAGTTACAATGCATACTAAATTCCCACTCATAGAATTGGACATGGGATTTTCCCTTTTTATAATTTAATGCCTTTCAAACATTTTTAAAACAATATAAAAGTGAACGAATTAAATGATTGGATTTTCCACTATCCCATCATCAAATTTTAGTATGTTGGGGGAGTTAAGAATTTCAATAAATTGTGCCTAAAAGAAAAACCAAAACAAAACACAAATATTAAAATTTAAAATGTCTTTGGTCAAGTGTAGGATTTCTTGCATTAACAACACTCAAGTCAACAAAGGTTTGTGTCATAATAAGTTCATTTCTTTTGTCATTTTTACATGCCTTATGTTTTATTAGAGGTCTATTCTAGGTATAGAGTATTGTTCTTGTTTTATTCTTATTTTCTATTATTTTTCTCTATATTTTAGCATTTACACTAGTAAATATACTTTATTTATAAATAAAATTGCATTCCTTAAAAATTAAGGATGGAGAATCTATAGATGAGAATTTTTAAAAAATAATCTCACTTTGATTCAATTAGATCTTATAGATGTTAAGTTAAAATAGGAAGATGTGTGTTTTGTTATCTACTTTTTACTTGAAGCTTGGAAGAATCTAATCAATGCATTGATTGGTTCTACTTTAGATCCAAAAATTGATCCCCTTGTTTCTAATTTTCTTAGTTAGGAAATGAGGTAAATATCCATGAATAATTACCTTCCAAGGAAACACTTCATATATAGGGTGAACCTAGGGGAATATCATAAGAAAAATGAGGATAAGAAAAATTCTAAGTCAAAAGCATAGTCTAAAACCCCTAGTAAGAGTAGAGATTTATTTTATTTGTGAGACATAGGTTAATGTAAAGGAGGGATGTAGAAATAAGAAAAAATATTCTAAATATTCCTTAACTAGTAAATCCTCTAATAATGAAAACGGTGCTTTATCCATTTCTACTAAATTTATAGTGATGACTCTTGGTTGATTTATTTAGGCACCTTAAATCACATGGATCCTTAGAGGGAGTTGTTTTCTTTATATAAAGTATATTATTGTGGTGAGGCATTCCTTGGTGATGATAATTTTCATTGAATTTTTGGCAAAGGGAAGGGAAAACTTATGTTCATGGTCGGAGAGTAAACTATTTCATAGATGTATTATGGATTTTAGGTTTAAAATGAATTTTAGTTTGTCTTTTTTAAATAAATAATGTTAGAGCATATGCCAAATTTGATAGTAATTGTTATAGAATGTTAGAGGGAATCTAGTGCCAACTAAGGGATCTAGTCGAGGGATATTTTTTAGTTTGTTGAATCTATTTAATATAACTTAACCTATGTAATTGAGAACTCATATTCATATATATTATAACAATAGAGATTGGACCATATTTGTGAATGATGCAGGAGCATCTAGTGGTGTAAGGGTAATCTTGCATCACCCAAAAAAAGTTAAATTTTAAGTTTCTCAGTTTTTAGATATTTTTAGATTTTTGGATACCCTTTTTGTCATAATAAAATTCCCAATTTATGGTTTTCATCTTATATTTCTGGGTGGAAAGATATTACAGTTTTTGTTACCCAGATTTACACCTAAAAATCTTTCAAGTGGGATTTGAGACACTTAGAGCTCCCATATCGGCCCCGAAACTTGCCAAAATCTACATAGCCAATTTTGAGCGCGTTCTTGACTTTGAGACCTTTCCAACGGTTCAAACAGTTCGTGAATTGGAGCCCCGGATCAAAAGTTATGGCCCCGGGAAGTTGGCGCACTTTCTAGAAGATACCATTGCAAATGCTCTTTTGAAATTTGAACTTCATGTTGTAAATTTTCGGTGCCAAACTACCTAAACTCAATTTCAATGTTGTTTTGGCTCCAAACTAATGAGGAGCTCTATTTATGGGTGGATTTTCTAATTTTTGGGTAACTTTTTGGGGACAAGCTCGCATATTGCGAAAGGGTTATTCTGTAGCTTTCTGTAGCTTGCATGTGTTGTAGAACTTGGGGATTTGAGATCCTCTGCATGTAAGAAGCTCCATTTTCTGAATAATAAAATTATTCTCTTGTTTGTGGGTTATTTTCTAAGTCTCAGGCTGTGCCCTCATCAAGTGGTATC
>VDFB02036178.1:0-10444 GCA_007258455.2 Sequoia sempervirens
TTCCAGATTTGATTAGTTCATATATGCTTAATATTGAAGGTTTGAGTCATAGGGGTATCAAAGAAATGCAAAGGGTTTCAGATTTGCTTGTTTCAGACAATGTTGGTCTGACATAATTTTTTGTTTCTCAAGAGGGGCACTTCGATTGTGAAATTTTAATACAGCTGAGTGAATGCTTTATGATCCATAATAGTGAGATGGATAATAAGGAATATTGTATTGCATATGCATGCATCTTGAATGTTGAAAATAATAGGGGTTTGTCCCAAGATGTTGAAGAATTTGAACTACAGGATGGTGTAGGGATTTTGGGCCAAACCGAGCATGATGATACTCTAAGAACTTGCAATAACAGTGACAGGAAGGATTGCATGAGTATCTTTAGGAAGAATTTGATGAACTCAACACAAAACCAAGTGTTTGACAGGGGAAGGCTTGGTTTGAGTTTCAGATTGTAACAGCTCAGGAAAGGTGAAATTGAAACACAGAGGATTGAGGGTTGCCAGTGCATGGACAACTCTTGTGTATCCTCTCTAAATTTCTTTTCCATGCATAGTAGTTTAGGGTTCTGGTGCATTTCCATTTTACATTCACCTCCATCTTGCATTCATTTTGCATTCATTCCTTCATGCTTCATTTCCATTTCCATTCTGCTCACTGGCTCATTTTGTGTTTGGTCTAGTCTGCTCACCCAAAGATTCTGGATCCTTGCAATGATTTGACTATCATTCATCCCCAAATGGAGCCACTGTTGGAACTATAAATTTTTGAGCTTTTTCACATGTTTTCCATAACCTTAAGTTTCCATTGGAATCCTTTTCATAAATGTAGGGGTTTATGTTCATATCATTTTGCTCATATTTTTCCCATGTTTCCCATCGAATCCATTGAGTCACGCATCTTTTGCATTCTGGTGCCTATCAGTGTGAGTTCATTAGGCTCTCCCCGATCCATGTTGTGTCTTCTACTAGCAAAACATCTGTGTTGCCTATCGGCAAGACGTTTTAATGTCATGGTGACTCAATTTCATTCACTAGCAGTTATCGGCATAACAGTTTCATCGTCTCGGTGACGGGAGTGTTCATATTGGCATGAGTCAGGATCATCGGTGTAATGCTTCACCGAACGCGTCATGTTTCATCGACCCATGTTTGAAAGACACATATCGGCATAGGAGTCATATTCAGGTGAAGGTCATAGCAAAATATGAATGTCTTGTGGAAAGGCGTATCAAAGGTTCTATTGACAAAGGATTGAGGCATCGATATAACGTCACGGCGATCTCCACATGTCATACCGACTGTGCACAAGTATTCATTTCAGCCAAATTGATGAGTATCGGCACAAGGTCACAGCGAAAACATTTTGTCTCTCCAACTAGCGCATGTGGAAATGTTTCAGCCAAGCTAAAGGTTTTCGGTAGGTGGTCTTGGCAATTGAGCATTGTCTTACCGACTAGCAACGAGGAATGTACATCGGTGAGACTAAAGTATATCGGAGTAGTGTCTTGCTGATAAGATGTGAAGGGGGTCATCAGCGACAGGTGGACTCAATCGGTAAGAAAACTGAAATGTCTTGGCGATCTATGGAGAGGTGGTCTTTGGCGAGAGTTTCAACGAAATTAGGGTGTTTCACCGATAGAGCACATCGGGATAAGTCTCAGCGAATGAGATGAAGGAATGGGTTCGGTGTAACTTTTGGCATCAGTATGAGTCTCTTCGAAGGCTCATTGTCTTGCTGATGAATGGCTTCATCGGTAAGACTTATTTCAGTCGGTAAGAAAACTAAAATGTCTTGGCGAGGTGCCTTGTCTCGCCAATGGAGCACAGGGGGACTTTGTCGGCAGGAGTTTACTATTGTCTTGGTGACTCGGGAGATAAAGGAACTTTCGGCGAAACAAGGTGGATTCTCTATAAGGTCTTCTTGACACCATTAAGTTACAACGACAGTGAGTTAGAACAAGGTGCATTTTGGTGAGAGGCTCCTTGGGTCTCGGTGAATGGAAGGCACAAGAAGTACATATCGGCAAAACGTATTGTAATCTCTGTGATATCTCACCGACCCAAATGAGCTATAATGAATGTGAAGACGAAACTGAAAGGGAATAAAAGAATACTATATGGCTTCGTTGTGACAAATGGAATGCTACAGTGACGCGCAAGAGACAAATGGGGTTTTAGGGGTTTTCGATATGATGTCTTCATGACTCAGATGTGTTACGATGAGGCACAAAAGACCAAAGGGATGATCAATGATATTGTTGCCTTCGGCATACTCACGGGGATGTTACAGCGAATGATTGATGAAGTCTTATGCATTGTGGCCAACATGAAAATTCCTAATTGCAACTGTTTGCCAATATTGGAATATGAAATGATGTGCCTGTTCGGATACTGATGTATAAATAATCACTCTTAATTGTAAATGAAGTAGTAGGTAAAATAGTAGGATAGAATAGATACAGTTCAGAGGAACACAATGTTCCACAAAAAATGAGATTATGTTGCATATGTAAAATCATGGAGATATCAATGGAAGTCTTTTGATGTGTTGCAATTGTTTATGGTATCAGTTGTTGGTCATGTTTATTGAAAATATTATCGAAGTTGTCTCCAATTGTGATGTTCTCTGATTGTTTCAATTGGTGTAACAAGTTTACCTCCAGTTTGTCAGTACACATTTGCTGTAACTGTGTGATCAATTAATTGGTTCTTTCCAGTAAAGATTAAATCCTCTAAGTTGATCATAGTAATTAGAAGATATCAATTGGATCATTTAAGAAGAACTCGATAATTATAATCTTGCATGTTTATACAAGCTATAAACCAAATCATATACTGAACAACTTGAATTCTTGCCAGAACAGAGTACTTATCTCAGATTTCTCTTGACTCTGCATACCCTATAAGGCACTGGTCTCACCATTCACATCATTCAGTCTCATTCATGTATTTTTGCATCTGTTAGTTAAGCATATTAGGATTTAGTCTTCATTTTAGTATACAATTTATTCCAAGTTTGATCCATTTTGTCCACTTCCATATGCCATTGCGGATAAATTGTTGTAGGAAAGAAGATCATAGGTTAAGTCTGCTTCATCTGTTATAGGTACACCCACCTAGGTCTAGCAGCACCTGAAGAGTAGAAGGTTTAATTATTTCAAACCTTGTTCTGTCACCCTAAAACGTACCAAGAGATTGGCAACCTCTTGAGGTATCCTTGCCTGCATTTTTGATAGCTAACACAAGTTAATCACAATAGGAGGCCTAATGATAATGTCCATAGAGCTTTCATATTTTGGTTTTTGTGGTGAAAGTGGAGAATCATCATGCTTTGTTTTAGTTATGTTTTGATCTTTATTTATTAGTTTGTTCTATTCTTTTAACTTACAAGCAATATCATTATGTCTATGCCTACACTCTTGATCATTTTGATTTCTTTTTGCATGGTTTTCAAGTTGTGATTGTGTAGGAATGGGTTTATCAATCATAGGTTTATTTTCTTCCTACAAGGGAGGAATTGATGGAACCATCAAGGGTTAGTCAACCACTTTCTCTTTGGGTTTATAAACTTATTTGATCTTAGGAGGCATAATAGGAATTATATAGTTATCTCTTGGTCTCTTATAGGAAATAGGTGGAGAATTTTTCTTGGTTAGTTAGAAGAGATTTTGGTTCAATCATGGTTTCATCAATGATAGGAGACTCAAGCATGGGTTGAGGGATATTTCTAAGAGATAATTTTTCTATGCACTTTTCTTTGAAATTTTGGTAAGATTTTAAAAAGAATTCCTCATAAGAATTAATATTTTCTATAGGTTTAGGACAAAAAAAAATTCAATGATAAATTTCTATAGGAAGACACAAGATTAAAACCACTATGATGCACAGTGAAAATTTCATTGCAAAATGGAAATTTTAAGCATTTATGCACCATTGATAGGATGGAATCCATGGACCATAGCCATGGATAGCCTAGCTTCACACAAATTTTTTTCAACAATAGAATGATGGAGAATGAGACATTTAATTGCTTCGGTCCAACTTTTAAGGGAAGAGTGATCAAACCTATCATAGGACAAGAAAAACCATTATGTTTTTTGATCCATGCTTTGGATTATTCATAAGAGTTTGGATAAAGTTCATGCACAAAAAATAGTTCTCCAATGATCACATTCTCTACACACATCGTATCAATTAATATCCCATTAGTAGGCTTGTCATTGATTCTTTTGGCTATGTAAAGAGGACCATCGGGTGCATGTTTGATTATGTAATTTTATGAGAAAGATATGTCAAGAGAATTTTTTTTTTTACCTTACAAGGTTGAATGTCAATGAATCTAATCATAACATCTATATCGTATTCGTTATCACTCTTATTATCATCAGTTGTATTATGTATGTTATAAAAATTTATCACATCATTTTGGTGTCACTAGCTTTAACAAATGAGATGTTATGATTTGGCATTGGATCGGTAAAGATTTGCATATTTTTTTGGGTGGGGAAATTGAATTATTTCCTTGATCATTAACACCACTAGTCTAGATGTGATTAGAATCAACGAGGTCTTGCACAATGATTTTAAGATGCATACATCATTTTGTACCATTTCCATTTTATTGGTGATAATGGAAAAAGACATTTGGATTATAGCTCGAGGGTAAAGAATTGGTAGGATCAGGGGTTCTAATAGGAGGTAAGGTGATTAGGTTTATACCCATGAGTTGCAAGATGATGGAATGAAGGGTTCACCAAAATTAAATGAAGAAAAATAGGGGGATGGTGATGATGCATGGGTGAATGTTTGAAAATGGAATATAGATCTAAGACACCTAATTTTCTTTTAGTTTCATTAGGAAAGAGATCTCCCAAAGGAAGGGTAAAATTTCAACCCTTAGGTGAGTCAACCCTATTAGGGGATCTATTATTTCCTTTATGAAAAAAAATGACAAATATAACTAAAATGCACTTTTGGGATATGACAATAAAATTCCTAATGAACTCAATTATGTGATGCAAAACTTTAAATTATGAAGTAAAGGATAACAAAAACAAAAACTACAATCTTTCGGTAGATTTGAGAAGGGCGAACTGATGTGCACCTATAGCCAAAAGTGGTTCTTGAGTGTCTTGCTAGGATAGATTTTCCCTAGGGTGAATGGGTCTTTGTAAATGGGTCCAAAATATGATTTCACAGTCCTCTAATCCTAGATCTATAATTTTGATTCCTCCAAATTCCACTGTCAGAAAGCCAAAAATAAATTCTACAAATGAGTTTACATGGCTTGAAAAATTTGTAAAATTTTACTTTTGATCAGTCTCCAATCCTTCTTCACCTACAAATATGCACACACAAAGAGAGGGAAAAATTGTTTGTTTTTGGTGAATAGGGGTTTGCCTTGGTCAAACCTTGGTTTGGTAATTAAACCTTGATAATGAAAGATAATGCCAAAATTCCAAGAAATGATTAATGAAAAAATCTATGTAACAACTCACAAAACCCTCAATGGTTGCCCTTAGAGGACTGGAGTCTAACACATCTCTCTAAGGATTAGATCTTGCATGAATTGGCTTGAATGATTGCTTGATTTGATGCTTGAACTCTTGAAATCTACATCACAATGTTAGCTCCAAAACATAATATGAACACACATAAATTTGACATGATGATATGATCTTGATTTTCTATTGTATATGCTTGATAAATCTTCTCTTCAATGCTCTTGACAATAATATTTACTCTTGTGATCTCTTGATTATGCATGTTAAGTTTGAAGTAATAAAATACATTTTATTTATATGTGTTTATCTAATTCATCAAAAATTAGATTCCATAAGCTGACATTTGAAAGTTGAATTTGAAGCATTAAAATGTTGCAAAAAACCTATTAAAAATTGGGACCTAATACTTAAGGAGGAGAATGGGTCCTTAGACCTAAATATAGGAAACTCAATTTCCAAGGTGTTTAAAATAATGTTAGAATTTGTTTAATGTTGGTTTCCCTTTAGAAAATGGGAATAATAAGGATTAAGAATGCATAATTTAGGAAATTAGAAGCTTAATTAAGTCCAATTTAATTAAGGGGCCCAAAAATAGTGTGAAAATGTAATGGAGTACATTTTTCTACACTATAGGTTATAATGAGATAAAGTGAATACAACCCTTTTCAAGTGCATTAGATAAGGATTCCTATATGATAATGACAAGATTTTCCTAAGAGAAAGTCAATTACCCTTAGGAAATTCGAAATACAATGATACCTTGCCTTAGGTTGCAAGTAGAGTGAAGCTTGAAGATGAGAACACTTAGGAAACAAGTCATTAGGTTATAGAAAATGGTCAAGAGGACTTTTGAAATCTAGAATCCATCATGTCCTTCTATTTCCATCAAACTTCAATCATGGAGTAAGACTTGATCAAACCTAAAAATAAGCTTGAAAACTGTTGTGCATGATTTGCACACACGCCCCACCAATGGCAGGGACCCCTCTCTTTTTCTCTTGCCAAGTTGTTCTTGCTCCAAAATTTCTTAAAAATTCATAGAAAAACATGAGGGTAGATGAGCATTTAATATTTTTAATTTTTCCATGGCATGTGGTATCTGTCACTTCACTATTTTCATTACAAACATCTTTTAAAATTTGAAAGTAAATGTCTCTAAGTGGTAAAGTGGAGAGTTCAATGAACTATATAAAAGCACACATGAGTTTGAATATCATGTCAAGATGTCACTTAAATAAAAATTATCACATAGGTAGGAAAGAAAAGTTTGATGAACTATACAATGCACCGCCCGAATGAGAAAACACTGAAACTTGATAGAAAGCTAGCTCATATAGTAAAGCGGGGAGTTCAATGAACTAAATTAAACCCCACCCAAGTTCACATGACTAAAGAAAACACTACCTAAGTAGGACTAAAGTTGGTCATGTTCCTTAAAACGATTAAATACCCCTTGACTAAGTTCACCTATCTAAATTTCACTAAGTCTTTTGCCTTTGCGGAACTTGGCTTGCAAGTTTCCTCGGTGCTTTCACTGCCACGTCCAACACGCATCATAGAACTGCACTTGTAGGTCACCTCATGAGGGTCGCCACCTGTGTTTTTCCACTAAGTACCAGAAAATTCTTAACTTTCACTTCTACGGTGAGCTCTGCATCTATTTTTCTTGTCCTCACCATCATCGGGCAAACCAAGCCCATCACTTGGTAAATTGCTAAGTTCAAGCTTCTTGCAGGCCACTGTGTGCGACTCACAATCATCCCATCTCTATTGTTTAGTAGCAAGGTCACTCTATCCACCTATAATGTAGACTTTGATCCCTCCATTGTCATTCTATCTTTGTGAGTCTACCACAAACAAAAAGCGCTAAGTCAAAGTTTACTATAGACGGACCTTTGTGGATGGTTTTTTGTGGGTTGCCACTTGGTCATCACCTCTATTTTACCACCAAGTGACCACTTCTTCCTGCATGACAGGTTCCATGGTGTGGTTTCCCTTTTCTCTTTTGAAGTTCAAAAAAATGCCAAAACTTAGGTCTAGGAGCTTGATGTGGCCCCGCCTATGTGGACCATCACCTGTTGACTATCATTCCCCCAAGGCCGTTCTTTAATGATAAAAATTTGATGGTGGCCTGATAGTCTATCTCTACATGCCCCAAATGTTAAAAATAGAAGGAAACTCACTTCGTCCAAGCCCTCTGCAGGTCCTATAGTGCAAACTTCCACCTATGGGTCGATGTTCCTCAAATGCCGCTAACTCAACAACTAACCCTAGGCATCCTTCCACCCTATGACACCCACATACCCCAAACCTACAAGAATATTAAAGCCTAATCTAATGACTATGGATGCTTCATTAGTCAATTCAACACGTGCCTAATCACCTCATAAGAAATTTGATCACCAAATCACCCATGTAGAATTTGTATTGCGGGTGGCCACTTGCAAATTTCCCTGACCCCAAGGATGTTATTTAATTACTTTCACTTCAATGACATTGAGCTTGGTGAAACCCACATCCTTGGGCTTGCATTTGTGCAAGTGATCTAAATGAACGTCAAAATGATGAATGATGATGAATTTTATAGTTTTTTTAATGATGTACAAATGGATCTGACACTCAATTTGTAGGATTTGATTGATATTCACCTTAATTTATATCCAGATGCACTTATTGCATCTTTTTCATGCATGATTTAAGGAGTTTGTTGCAGGTCCATTGAGGATTTAATGAGGAAAACACATTGATGTGGTCATCATTCATTTTATGCTCACCTCTCCTCCTATCACCCATCAATAGAACTGGCTCTAAAAGGAGGCCCAAGCCAAGTGTCAAGGAATTAGAGAGTCATCTACTAGATTCATAAGCAAGAAGGAGCTATTTTATTTTCCACCAAGATGATGGTGATTTTCAGGAGCTATCCACCAAGATCAGGAACAACATATTTGCTTCACTTGACACAAATTAGTAACAAGACCTACCTGATTCAATGAAAGGATGCTGCAAACTGAGGGAATACTTCAATAGTTTTCAACCACAATAGAGAAGGAAACTAGAAGAAAAAAACAACTATAGTGGCTAAAGGATGAAATAGGCTACAATACAAAATAAAGAAGAGGACAAAAAGTCTTTTAAATTGTGAAATATTGGGGGTAGTTGAAACCCTAAGTTGTAACAAATCTGAGCCATTCATTGTACTTGAATCTTGGCCATTCATTCCACTTTTGGAAAACTATAAATAGGGGCTTGATCCTCATTTGTAAGTGGGTGGTGAATTGTTGTAAGAGGCATTTTGGAGCAATAGAAGAAAGCATTGCATTATTTTGGGTGTTTTCTTTGAGCTTTCTCATTTTGCATGCATGATTCAACCTCCATGTTAATTTTAGTTTGTTAGTTTCTTGAATGGATTTAATGGTTGTTGTTGTTATGGTATTTGATGAACTTATTTCCTATACTTTTGGCATTTGTTGATGAATTTTTTTTTTGCAAAATTAGCCTGGTCTTGTTTACTTCTTGCACCTTAGTTCAATTGTATGTTCATGAGGTGAATGTATAATCTAAAAATCTACAGGCCTTAGAAGATTACACTAGTTTTGTGTAGCTGTAGGTTTCTCTTGGTAAGAAAAACTAAGTTTTATGGGAGTTTGTCTATTGTATCATCCTCCATTGTTACAATGTGAGGGGTAAGGAATCCATCAGGAAAAATGATGCGAAATCAAGATCAAATGAAGGATTGAAATCATAAACTAATCTAATTCAAAAACACTTAATCTATCCTATTACATCACTCATGAAATGTACAATCTAAGTTATTTGAATGAAATGATATCCTAAGATTAACACACTAAATTCAAAAGCAAAGGAGAGATTACCATCCCATGTTGGAGTGTATTTGCATGATGTTAGGTTGTTCATATCACTATAAAGCCTCCATTGCTTACGTGCAAAAGCTCAATGAATAATGCTTGGTTGATTGAAAAGGTTGAATCTCTATCAATGGTGATTGTGACAACACTTCATTTCATAAGGTAAGTTGAAATTTTGATCCTTATTTGTGAGGAAAGAGGCTTGCTTTATAGGAAAACAATTTTGAATCAACAGTCAAGATCATGTTGGAGAATATCCAGATCAATGATTAAAATGAGTTGAGAGGATTTAGACATGAGGATATTGTGCAAATTTTATTGCACAATTAGGGTGATTGAAGAATAGATTGGCTAGTTAGGATATTGATTGCTTAGTTAGCAATTCATTGATCAGTTCAAGTTGAGTTAAGAATTAGATGGTTGAGTTAGAAAAATCAGATTGCTTAGTTAGCAAAATCAGATTGCTTAGTTAGTAAAATAGATTGCTTAGTTAGCAATCCATGATTTTCTCAATCGAAAAGTGGGTGAGGAATATTAATTAACTTAATTAATTAATTAATTAATTCCATTTTGATTTTTAATAATTTGAATAGTTTGATTTTAATTATTCAAATTTTGGAGAAATGATAGTAAGTATTATGATGTAATAATTCAATTAATTTTGAGGAATAAGGTGAATTAGTGACATAATCAAATAATTAGCGTTGTTTGACTAATCAAGATGAAATAAGATAAGATCAGGACTTTATTAAATAAATGTAATTTATTTAATTGGTTGAAAATGATGAAATGTGAATTAATCAAATACATTGTATTATTCAATTAATAGTAGAATTAGGGTTTTAGATGATTATTGATGCCATTCAATGTGTTGTGAGATGTTGTGGGATGATTCTAAGATGTTTCGAGATGTTTCAAACATGTTCTGAGTTGATTCCAAGATGTTTCAAGATGTTCTGAGTTGTTTTAGAGTTGTTTCAAGATGTTTCGAGTTGATTTAGATTCATTCTAAGTTGATTCAAAGTCATTCTGAGACATTCTAAGTTGATTTAGAGATGTTCCAAGTTGTTTT
>VDFB02036180.1:0-12326 GCA_007258455.2 Sequoia sempervirens
GATTTAAAACTACACACCATAACCCACTAATGATGGTTGCACTTCATTCTACTCACAATAAATGAGAGCTCGCATATCAGAAAATGAGAAAGCCATGAGGAAATTGCCAATAGCCATTGAGAAAACTGTGAGAGGGACATAGAAATAAAACATAAAATGATGTAGCAGATATAACAACTTGCGGATGCCTTCTTTTTTGTATTTTTAAATATTTTTTTCCTTTGCTAGTGTTGATTGTTTTCATGTCTTAATGTCTCTAAGGAAATCCCTCAACTCATACAGACACACTACTATAATTCCAATAGGAAACAATTCTCATCTTCATCTTATAAATTCAATTACTTGGGATCTACTCAAAACTGAACACCATAATCCATTAATGGAAACCGCAATTGAAACTATTAACAATAAATGAAAATCACACCCAAATATATGCAAAATGCAAAACACACATAAAGACATATATATGCCTATATATATGTACACATAGATACATGCACATACATATATATATATGCATACAAACATACATACATATATATATATATGCATACACACATATACATATGGACATATACAAACATATATACATATATAATATATATATATATATATTATTTACATTTTTTTCTAATTTCCTCATTGAATTTTTCCATTTTTGGCATGGGGAACTAATGTTAATGCCTCAATCTTGCATATTAAAATTGTGCTTTGCAAATGGTGCTAGAAAAATAAAGATATGGTTTTTCTGATGCTATGGAGAATATTTAGGAAATGCAAATTTTTTATTGTTCTTGCAATTTTTTGATTGGTAGCTATAATTTTCCTCATGGTTTTGGCATTTGCTAATTTTTTTTAATAATAATAACTATATTAGGGTACACAAGAACAATTACTTCCATTCTCAAAGTCCTTTACTTGAGACAGTCTAAACTCAACACCATAATCCATTAATGGCGAGTGCACTTTAATCTATTTATAGAAAATGAAAATCAAACTCCAACTTAAATTACAAAATATAAATTCAATTACAAAAATATGAAAAGAAAAATTAGGTTAAATTGATAGCATACGAAATAGATATGCATGAAACATCATTATCCCAACCTATACAACCTCATTAATATGTAGCAAACAATTACAACTAGAGCAATGTGTAATACCCCTCCTCTTACTGTTTGGATTTATTATTATTTTTCTATGTGTTCGTTTGATACCTTGATACTATGATGGTTCTGTTATTGTGTGAGTTGGATAGTTAGACATTTGATGATGTTGTTATGCCATTAAGTAGACTGTTGGTGATTATGCTTATACACTTGAGGATTTGATTATTTCATATGACATTGTGGTTGGTTAGGTTAGTTGATTTTCAGAATTATATTATGATGCAATGATTTAATGAATTATGTCATGAGATGAATTGTTAGTTTAGAAATGTTAGTTTATTAGTTAGATTATAATTGTTAGGATAGATGTGATGAAGGACAGTGTAGCATCACTTGGTTGCGAGTGCTCTGTTACGCTACGATTCCTTCTCACAATACAGTGCTTGATTTAATGCTTTGATTTTATATATATATATATATATATATATATATATATATGCATGTACAACTTAGTTTGCTTATTCGAGGGATTTAGCAGTACAAGTCTCGATTCCACTGCTTGAGGGATAGGGGCGGCACCAATAGCCATGCTTGAGTTAAATGTTGAAGAAGCAGTGTGATAAAGTCATCCAATATTCCATGATGTAGAATGCATCTTGTTGTTTGTGTGTCTGTACACAGCCAATTATCATCTCTTTTTAATATTATTTTGTGTTTGTCATATTTTGCAGAATTGTAACATTTTTACTATAAGTAGTGATTTATTTTATTTAAATGATTGAAATAATTGTTTATTTTTAATGTTAGATTTAAATTCTATTTAAATATTTAAATGATTTTAATTATTTTTGAAAGTCATGTGTTTCAATTAAATGATAATTAAATATTAAATGTGTTTTAATTATTTTAATCAAATTATCTAGTTGAGGATAATTATTAGAATAAATTATTTAAATTAAATAGATAATGTGATGTGCAAGTAAAGTGGTAAAAATAGAAATTAAAACAATAAAACAAATAAAAGAATGAAAAAGTTGTGAGAGCAAATAAGAATACAGATCTGAGTAAAAAGCTGGCTTTTAAAGAATTATTTTCTTTTATTTTTTTTATTTTTAGAGTTTTTAGAAGAAATTGTCAATATATTTTTATTTAATTAAGAATTTTGGGGGTTTACACACACATAGAGGATATTAGTTACAGAAGTTGCAGAAGCTATTGGCTTGGTATTCTGAAATTTTAGAAAGGATATTGGATTTTTTTATTTTATTTTGAGGAGAGTTCTTGAAAGGGATGGGGAATCTATTACTGGTGTAGCGCAAATTTTTGTAGAGGAGATTTTGAAGCCGAAACGAGGAGCTTTGGTAGAGGCCATCGGATTTAGGCAGTCAACATCAGATTTTTGAGAGCGCAGGACTCCAGGTTCCACCCTCTTTCTTCTTTGTTTGTTTTAAATATGTAAGGAAAAGAATACAAATGTGTGTTAGAGTCAATCTTGCTTGTAAAAGAATTTTGTTTCTGAAAATTAGATAAATAGCATATCTGTGAGAAAACTCTTTGAAGAAACGTTTGATAACAAATTTCATTTGATAGAAATCCTCAATTTATCTATGATTGATCCTTTGAAAATGAATAAAGTTTGACTTTATACTCCTTTTTATTTAAATATATGAATATATATATATATAATTTACTGTGCTTAAAATTCGAATGAGAACTCGTCCTGTGACTGAACTATTTTTTGTGAAAAAATATATATATCTATATATGTATATATATATATATTTATATACATATATAATTTTAGTATGAATTATAAATCTGTCTGTATTGATTTATTAATTTTATTTTGTTTTATTTTCTCTATCATCTTGAAAGAAAATTTTAATTTATGTGATATTTTGGGGTTCGAGCCGACCCAGTACATGGTCGGCCGTATTGCATTTGTAATTTATTTATCGTTTAAATAAATGTTATTAAATATTGAGAAACAAAATTTTATTTTTAATAAAAAAAAATTAAATGTCATTTTCATTGGAGAAATTCTTTTAAAAAAAAAAATTAAATAAAAGTTTTAGGGGTTTGGGGAGGCCGCGACTGTAGCCAGCACCCACCCAGCATACTTGTGGCCACCCGGACTCATGCTGTTCCCGTGGGCTCTTAAAATGCGGCGTGTCTGGTGCATGGGTCCCACCAACCTTTCCCAACAGATTGTTTTTATTTCATTTTTTGTGAATTCCTTAACCTTATATAAATATATATATTATTTATATTTGTTATAAATAAATATATATATATATTGATATTATTGACTAATTATTTTATTGTTTTTTTTTACTCAAATTATATATATATTTAAATATATATATATATATAATTATTATTTAAAAAATATATATATATATGGAAATAAATAAATGTAAATGTTCTTTAGAATTAAAATATTAAGTAATTTTTAGTATAATAAAATTTAATTTGTTATAAATAATTTTATTTATATACGTTAATTGGCATGAAATATTTTATTATTATTTGTTCAATATGGCTATATATATAATTATATATATATTTTAATATATATATATTGTTCTATTTGAATTCTAATTATTTATTTTATTTTGAAAGGAATATTAGGTTGTATGAATTATTTGGAATAAAATTAAATAATAGGGTAAAATTATTTTATTATAAAATATTTATGGTAAAGTTGGTCGTGGAAATTGAATGCAAGTAATAGATGAAAGTGGATTGTTGTCTGAAGTGAAATCTTGGGCTTCTATATATTTGACTTAATTTGTGAAGCTATGGTTATAAATTATCTTATTGCATCTTGATTGCTAATTTTCCTTTATTTTGTTGGCGGTGTAAAAGAGACCATGTGTAGTGTATGATAGGTTCCTTATTTATTATGAAAAAACCTTGTTGCAAGGGTTTGCTAAATTACCAATTCCTCTTCTAATCTTGATTACCTTAATTTTAGGTGTTTAATGGTTTTGTTAGAAGAGGTTGAGCGGTTTGTTAATTTTGATTCCTGGTAACCATGAGGAAGTTAATGCCTCACATGATGTTCTTGTGTGGTATTATGCTTTTATGTATTTAGTTTCAACCCACACTTACCCCAATTTATGTTGAGGAGGGTGTAGGGAGGTGATGGCTCTTGATAGGCACCGTGCCTCTCAGGAGGAGGAGTGCTGGGGGAACCCATAAGATTGTTCAGAAAAACAAAGCAACCATACAAAATGGGAGGGTGGGGATGGAAATAAAAACACACGAATGATCGGCGCGTTCCTGGGCGATATGCGTGCGGGCTACATAGACTGATGATGGTATGAAGTAAAGCCATATTAGAAACCACGAAATGCGTAGTCTCATCTTCATGAGAGATTATCGGCTCCGCATTAGCTACCCTATGGTGTTAGCGCCTCAGTTAGGAGGAAGGGCTAGGAGATCCATAGATGGGTGCCGGCGCGTCAGTGGGAGGAAGTGCCAAGGGATCCCATGAGAGCTATGCGATGACACTCTCCACTAGACACCCTTGTTCTTGTTTCTTGTGTTCTATTTTGTAGTTGCCTTTGGATATTGTATCTTTATGTTATTTTTGAGGGGGAATCCATAGATGGCTGTCGGTGCCTCAGTTGGAGGAAGTGCTAGGGGATCCCATGAAAGCTGTGCGATGACACTCTCCATTTGACACCCATTTGCCTTGTTTTTGGCTACCTCTGGAATTTGTGTACTGAATTGTTGTTTTAGACTTATATGGAATCATGCTCTTTTTATTGTTCAGATTTCTTTGGAAATGTATTTTGGATGTGGTTTTGGTTCTTCTGGATATCGTAATCATTATGTTGTTTCTGATTCTTGTGAATTTGGTTTATGATTGCCATTTAGTTACTTGTATAATTGGTGATGCTTTGTTTAATTGTGATGAGTTTCATAGTTTTAATTTATTATGTGATTTGTGAAAGTTGATGGTTTTTCATTGTATGCCTTGAGTTGTACTTGTTTGTTCTATGTTGTTGTTGAGTCAGTTGACATTCATGGTCGGGTTCTCTTCCTCGTCACCTCTGAGCCCGGGGGGTGAGTTACTTGTAATTCACATGGTTGGGTGGAACGTGCTCCGCACCCGTTGGGTTCCCCATCAGCATCCTGTCTTCTTAGCATTCTGCAGTGGAGTTGTACCAATAATCACTTGTATTTCATATCTCATTATTCTTGTATCAATTCCCATGTTGGGAAATTCAATGTAATTCATTTATCAGAGATTGTAATGTAACCTTAAAACGATGATGTAATACTTAGGAGCATTTGTATCTTTATTAAGAGATTTATCATGGATGTATTATATGATGTTTATTATTCTTGCCTCATGGTTAATGGATGTGTCCTTATTCTTGGTTATTATTATTATGTAAGTGGTTATGTTGTAATCTTTATCTTTATTTCCATTTAGTTGTTGCGGTGTAATCCTCGCGTGCCCCAAAGAACTAGGTGTGTTAATGTTATGTAATATGCTATGTGATTATAGTTAAATGTTATTACATGTTTAATTTAATTATTTAAAAAAAAATTATTTGCATGTGTGTGTGTTCTCTGGGGTTTGCACGACGGGCGTTACACAATGATAGCAATTTTCTCAAAATTTGGGCTTCGAATGTTTTTCAAATTTTTCTTTCATATCTAAAGACACATTTAACTGGATTTTAAACCGTCAGCTTTCAGAATACGTAAAAGAGTATTATATAATTAAGCAATTATTCTACAAAAAGAAATAAACCTGTATACTCTCTTACCTAGATCGCATGGAAGTTTTCAATCTTCCTTCAATTATGAAGATAGACATAAACCCTTTCAACAAAAATAGATTTAATGATTTTACACCCAGACATTTTCCAATTACTTAGACCTAATATCCATTTTCATTTAACAAATTCAAGTACAGTTGCAATGCATCCATGCAAACAGCAGGCATTAACCCATATAATGCAGAGACGTAAAAAACTATAAAAAGGACATTGTAAAAGACACAAGAACTTACAAACATGTGTAGCTAGGTATTTCCATTCTTAATCATGGCTAGCAAAGAAATTGACATTAACGAATTATGTTGTTAAGTATTTAACTCAACATCAGACACTAACCCATACAAGCAGTCAACGATAGCAAAGAATAGACATTAACACACAAAATACAAACAACTACAAATAGTACACATTAACCCATTAAATGCAAACATGTAAAACACTATAAAATGACACTGTAAAAGGCATACCAAACTTTACCAATGCCTAGTTTTAACACACAGATTTAATGATTTTATATACCTAGATAATTTCCAATTACCTAGACCTAATTTTCATCACTATTTAATAAATTCAAGTGCAATTGCAATGCAATGCATGCGTGCAGAAAATGCAAACAACAACAACATTTTCTAATTACCTAGACCTAATTTTCATTTTTATTAAATAAATTCAAGTGTAGTTGCAATGCATGTGTTCCCAAGAAATATTACTTTCATTCTTAATCATGAAAATCACACTATTGTGCTAGCTCCTTCACTGAAAAAGAAAGACTAACCCATAAATACACTCAGAAAAACAACCTGAGCAAATGAGAAAACAACGCAAATAACACTTCACTGGAAAGAATTTAAACTTCAAGCCCAAGAAATACTTCAAATACAAACAATTTTCATTTTCACCCAATAGATTGAACTGCAACTAGCTACTTCCATTCTTAATCATGGGTAGCAGAGAAATCCACATTAACAAATTATGGTGTTAAGTATCTAACTCAACAATAGCTAGGAACCCATAAAAGCAGTCCACGATTGCAAAGGACCGAACAAGAAATACTAACCCATATTTACACTCATAGAAATAACTTGAGCAAATAAACAAACAACAAAAATAATACTTTGCTTGAAACAAAATTAAAACTTCAAAATCAAGAAATATTTAATGAAGTGCAACTAAGTATTTCACTCAACAATAGACACTAACCCATAAAGAATAGCGAACAATTAATAAATTAAAGTGTAGTTGCAATGCATGAGTGCGCACAGTAGAAATTAACCATAAAATGTGAAGATACAAAAAACAATAAAATGACACTGTAAAAGATATAGGAGCTTACAAAGGCCACCTTTCTCGCTTCCAATCTAAGCAAACTAGCAGACAAATGAAAAAAATCAAAGCATAAAAGATAGAGTAGCTTACAAAGGCCACCTTTCTTGCTTCCAACACAGTGATGAAAACCCTCCCAATAGACACACAAATTTCAGCCTCATCAAACAACCTAAGCAAATGAACAAACAATGCAAATAACAGTTTGCTTGACAAACTTAAAACTTCACACCATAACCCACTAATGACAATTGCACTTCAGTCTACTCACGATAAATGAGAAGACACAAATAGTAGATGCAAATGTATTGCTCAAGACGCCACGCATCCTCAGGAAGAGTCCATGCCAAGACTGTAGGGACTAACCAACTCATGAAATATTTACAGTAGCAAAGCTCCCTACAATAATAATTTTTATTAAAAAAATTTAGAAAATGCTAAAACCACGAGGAAAATTACACTCGCCAATCACAAATTTTGCAAGAAC
This sequence comes from Sequoia sempervirens, assembly GCA_007258455.2. NCBI lineage: Eukaryota > Viridiplantae > Streptophyta > Pinopsida > Cupressales > Cupressaceae > Sequoia > Sequoia sempervirens. The sequence goes on from VDFB02036180.1 coordinate 7,719, forward strand.
AAAAAAAAATCGCTTTTTCTAAATATTCCCTAGAACATCACCAAAACCATATCTTTATTTTTCTGACACCATTCTCGAAGCATAATTTTAATATGCAAGATTGAGGTGATAACATTAGTTCCCCTCCTTATAAAGTTAGGGACTAATAATAAAACTCTAGATTTTGTCTATGATGTGAAATATTCTATTCAAGTCAGTTTATACTTATCCATTCTACTAGCTATTTATTATTATTATTATTATTATTATTATTATTATTATATATTTTTCTACAAAGTATTAATGAAAATGACACCCATATCTATCTTCATATTTATTTGTTTTTTTCCCTAAAACCACCTTTATGCCGTTACTTGTCCTAGATTTCCAGAAAACACATTGCATAGTTTATTACATATTTATAGAGAACACTTTTTCTTGCTTTTGAAAAGTTCATGTGCTTTGGAAAATTACATAGTAGCAGTGGAAAGAATGATTGTTTTGGCATTCGTTGGAAGGTTTTGGACATGATATGGGTTTTTTTATTGTGTTTATATGTTAGGGTTAGTGTGTGTTTGATTCTCTGGGAAAAATAGGTTTTGAGGCCCAAAACCGCCTTACCCTGCAAAAGATGCCTAAGAGTTGCCACTAAAGAAAATTTGCATCAAAATGGCCTGCCAACATCCAAAAGCCAAAACACTACAAAAGACACTAGATGAAATATAATACAATAAGCCTAGCCGTGGCACCGCGGCATCAAAGCAACAAACAACAGGAAAAAAAAAACGCAGTGAGAGAAAAACCAAAAAGCTGGCGAATACCCGACACTGTTCGAGCGCTTTCCAGGTGTTGTTGTACAAAGCTCCTTCATAACTGTTCCCACTATCCAAGCTCCTTCGGCATCGGTTTTAATCAATTGTTATCTGGCCATGCGTCAGCACCATAATGTCTTTACTTACCTTTTTTGCTTTTCATGTAAATTGCTCTTATACGTGGCTTCAAATAAACTTGATCCTCTTGAAACCACTTATCTCTAAAGGACTTTGAGTCTATTTTAAGTCTTGGCACACTATGGCTGTTGAATTTTCATGTGTTTGCATTCATTCCAAATCTTGGCTTCTGAAGCATTGATATCTTTCACACAAGGTGAAATCTGAGAAGGACCCCTCAGGGTCCACAATTTTATCAAATTAGAATGTATCTGCTTTTGACCCCTTTAGACATTCTTTCAAATTCTCCTTCAAACCTCTAGTTTTAGCCATTAATCTGTTGAATTGCAAGAGGTCCATAGCTAACTAAAATTCTATGACCCCTAGCCCCATACATTTCTAGCAAATCAAACATAGAGGTAGAATCATCATCGAGGTAAGAAAATTCCTCTAAGAGAGGATTTACCTTCAAAGGCTCTTGTTTAGCTCTCTTCTTGTCAGAATCCTCCTCATCGAAACTTGTAATCTCCTCATCCGGCTCCACATTGGTTGAATCCTACACTAGGGAATCCTCAATAGCCACCACCTTTTCACCAAAATCCTTTCCTTCACAAGACACATTGGGGTCCTTAGCTGGCACTTTTGAGGCCTTGTTCTTCAAGTTGGAAATATGCTTAGATGACCTACATGCTTGTCCTTGTCCTCCAAACACAGAACATTATTTTGTGACCCCACCTCAAAACCACCACCAACAGCCACCTCCTTGATCTTGGGAGGGGAACCACCTGAGCCCACTTCTGTGTCCTCACTATCAAAAAGAACAAGGCATTTGGCTGCCCTGTTACTTTTAGAACTACGTATGTGTGTGTGAAATGTGCAAAGTTAGTATCAACACAAACCTCAATGAAACAATTTACATTAAAGATTCAAAGCGAAGTAAACTATTCTAAATTGCATCTTAACGAATCTTTCAAGAACATCTCACTGTCCTCTATTCTTAATGATTCTTTTAACCTTTTTGGCCCTCAGATTTCTATGTGCACAAAGGCTATTAGAATGACACTTAATAAATCAAATTAGTATTCAACATGCAATCCAACTAAATTCCTACATGAAACTATATGAAACCAATGATTATGAATTCCATGATGAGTGGAGGATGATGTTTATGATAAATAGACAAACGTCCAGGTGGATACTATGGTAGTGATCTATATGACTCTATGCACAATTCTACATATGCTCAAATGGAAACTTAAAATGAACTAATCTAAAATGCAACTATGATGCAAGATGGATGATAAATTGTAACTATGAAGCAATATATTAATCTAAGATGTAAATGAAAAGAAGAACATGATATAAAAACTAGCTATAAGACTCCAAAATGCTTCAAGCTCCAATGATAAACCTGTACGATAACTTTACTTCAAATGTGGATGCAAAATACAAGGTCCAAGGGTTGTATAAAAGTTATAGCCTTTTCCAAGCATATAGTGAGGTGGCAATAATCAATGGTCCAGATTCGAATAAGAAAAATGAATGGTGAAGATGAAGAGAATCAGGATGTTGTCCCCTTGACCAAAGACAACATGCCATTTGGATGTAATAATCTCTTGACCAATGGGCAACATGCCATTTGGATGGAAGATTCAAGTGTGGGAAGAGAAGACCATGTTCTTCCAAAATTGGTGGAAGTGTGGGAGGAATAAATCATGTGCTCCAAACTTGGTGGAAGTGTGGGAGGAATAAGTCATGTGCTCCAAAGTTGGTGGAAGTGTGGGAGGAAATGAGCCATGTGCTTTTTTAAATAAGTTGAGGATAATTCTAATTAAAAATTAGAGTTATTTATTTTCATGTGACCTTGATGAGGTGGCACACAAAAAGTTGTAGAAATGTGCACTCTAATTCCTAATTGGATTTAGTGAAGATTAATTAAATAAAACAAGTTTAGGGAACCTTGTTTATTTAATTAATTTAGAAGAATATGTTTTTAGATTTGGAGAATTAGAGAAAAGTGAACAATATAAATAAATTGAGAATTTATTTATATGTAGTTGAAATATTATTTAAATAGCTAGTATTTAATTAATTAAAGGTGATGACCATTTTTAGGTGTATACACTACCCAACTTCCACTTCTTCAAAGACATGGTCACAAGGGCTGAAGAAACATCCTCCTCCTCGTTCCATTCCTCCTCACCATCCATACTGGAATCTGAGCTCGATGACCTAGAAGCATCACTCAAAGTCTTCTCCTTACCCTTAATAGTAGGGATAGGGAGAAGAGTCTTAACATTCTCCATGATTAATAAAATAAGACCTTCATGGAGGATGGGAGCCCTCCTATTCTTTAGATGAGTGTAAACAAAAACCTCCATAGATGATAACAAAAAAATAGGAAAGAAATGAACAAACCATGTCTAAAATGGATTAGAAGAGTGAAGTGGCATTGAGAATAGCAATAAACCTCCCCTCGAGAGTCACAACACATAAGCACCTCAGCAACACTCGCCCAAATCTTCTAAAGGGATTTTTTCTCATAACCCCAACTTTCCATTTTGATTAATTTCTTCCTCTCGTCATCCTTGAAGAATTGGACCATCACTTCCTCGTTACTCCTCTTGTCCTTGAAAACTTACGACCAACCATCGGCATCATAGTAACTGAAACTACCAACTCCTCATTCATCTCCACTTCTAGGACTTTTATTTTGATCCTACAATTATGCTAGTAAGACACAAACTATGTTGAGGCATTGGGGTCATGCCCATGCAACCTCTCTAAGAAAGGTGTGAAATTACCATGATGCAATATATTCCATAGCTTTTTTTTCCTGATGCCCGCATAAGAATGCGGCTTGATTCTGCTTCTGTCACCAACCATTTCAGACAATGCCAAAACAAGCAAGCCCTTGCGAAAAAGAACTCAATTGAATTCCAAAGAGCAAAATGAAACCCACAAAGCGTGTGAGACAAAAGAAGGTACTAGAAATTAAAAGATGCATGATCTCAACCCACACCATCATTCCTCACTAAGCTCCTAGCTTTCTCGAGAAGGATCAAGTCCTCCTCCCATGCATGAAACTCATTTAAACTGATAGCCTCATTGGCTAAAAAATCTTCCAATGAGTGTCCTTCTTGATAATTGTGAGAGACATGGGTCTCTTTACAAGATCACAGCATGATTATAGTATCTTTAATGAGTTGATCCACATTCCAACTTGGAGGATGGGTGCCACGCAGATAATTAATTATGTTTAGAGAATCACCTTCAACCCATAATTTGGAGTACCCTTTGCTGACAGTATATTTGACACTTATGAATGCAGCCTCTTCCTACGCACAATGATTGGTCCGAATTCCCAATGGGAGTGCTATTGCGCGTTCATGTAATGTTATATTAAAGTAATTTTTTATTAATAAAAGGATTGGAATGTATTTTGAAAAGTATTTTTAATAATAAAAAAATCACATATATTATAACATATCTATAGTAGCATGTATATATATCAAGAAATACAAATAATTTTAAATATTTGGAAATAAGTCTTAAATAGAGTAAAATCTTGTATGAGTAAAAAACTATCATATGATATAGAAATAAATTTTGATTTGACACAAAGAGAAATGTTGCAATAATTGATTTCAAAGTGGTATAATGATGTCTATTCAACAAATCTAACTCATAGCTATTTACA
>VDFB02036182.1:0-44079 GCA_007258455.2 Sequoia sempervirens
CGCCTTAGAAGTTAAGATAGATAAAAGTACAAAGGAACGGTCATCTGAAATACACTCTTATACAGTCAAAAGTATAAGAATAAGCTTATAATTGTTAATAATTTACTTTTTACGGCGCTGGGTGGTTTAATTTGTATTATTCAACTCTTGAATCAAGATAACATTTCCCTCCTTATATAGACTCTCATATGAGTTTGGTGGAATACTTTTTCATTAAGTCTAAATCAACTAAAATATATGATATTTTATAAGGTCAGATAACTTATATTGAAGCAAGCACAATCTAGGAGAGTAGTCTTAGAAAGGACTTTCAAAAATACCAAATACCAACCCAATCCAAACAAACAAACAAAATTACTAACATTAGAAAAATGTATGGAAAGTACACAATAAACTATAAGGAATAAGATAATAGATGAAAAGAAAAATATGAAACAATCTTTACTTAAAAGGTTAAAACCTAGCGTAATGGAGAATTAAGATTAGAGATAAATGTGATTATACGACAAAAAGAAAATACAATTTAAATACCAGGCAGCTCACATCCTTAAAGGAATCTCTTATCCTCTGAGCACCGATGTTATTATAGTGTATTAATACAAGAGTTATGAATAAAGAAACATAATGACATATTTTAGAATTTTCCAAGTAAATTGCAATATGAGCAGAAACATTATTCACAATACAATTTGATAAAATTTTCACAGTTTTTTCAATAGCACAAAATCACACTCGACAAGATTGAACATACCTACCTACCTGTAAGGCTAAGTAAGCCGCCATGCATAGGAAATTCCCTATCAGACAAATAAAACCGACATGCCAGGTCTCAAGCCCCCGTTCCATTAAACCTGTTGCTAACCAGCCAACAGGCTCTGGCTCAGGCATGCCACTTATTTGACTTTGTGTTATTAAATCCAAGTATGCCTGCCCAAATACAACCGGGCCTCTGAAAATTGCCATAAATACAGCTCCAAAAATGGATAAAGTGTGCCTCCAACCTTACCATCAATTGCACGCAAATTCACAGACTCTGTGCTGCTTAAGACAAGTAAGAATCTGATAATTTATTGGAATTTGACACAATCCCAAGACAAGTTGAATAATTTTTCCAAGAGAAAATGCATGTGAAGTTATAAATGCATACAGAAAGAAATATTCCTGGTCATCATCTTTACCTACTATATCTAAATCCATACTCATTAAAATCTAGTATTATGCTACTAAATTGAATCCACACCCGAACAGAGCTAAATTGACATGAAATTCAAGATTTACATTGATCTAATTAGATTAGAAATTGTTTTGACTTTTCTGTTATGTTTAAAATTATTTATAATTCTTATCTTTCAATTTCTTGCATAATAAAATTAAAGGTTTTACCATATTTATATTCATTAGATGAAATTATATAAAAAAATTACTTAAGTAATTAAATCATTTTTGTTTATCATTATTTCAGTAAATATTTGTAACATTTTGTTTGTTCTAGAGTGATTTGTTGGGTATAGATATACTCATGGACCTTTCTTCATATGTTTATCCATATTATTAAAAGTGAATTATAAAATATGAAATCATGAACCGTTACAAAAATTAATTTATCCATATTAATAGTGAATTATAACATTTGTTTTCATATATTTATGATCAAAATGGTTGATTATCTTGACTATTATATTTAAATTCATTATTATGAATCTTAATAGTCATTGTAGAATAATTAATCTAATTAAGGGTGTTATAAAATTGAAAAAAGTGGAAATTATATTTACATTTACAACCATAATAATATTTATAAGAATTTCATTATTATATTATTTCAAAATATTTATATGTCAAAATGTATATGGGATTTTAGAAATAAATAAATTTGAAAAAATAATATTGATCTTTTTATTATTACTAAAAGTATAAGAGTTAAAAATAATATTCCAATCTAAGGTTAGGCTAAGTTGAAATGTTTCCTAAACAAACTCATTAAAATTTCCAATAATTAACATTATATTAAAGGAATGGCTCATAATTCATAGGATGTCTAATATATTTTTTTCCCAATGTTATATATATTATAGATAAGTTATTCACTCGTTCTTAATATCATTTATGAGAAATATGTGGTCCTTTAAAATTTATTCTGGAATTTTATTTATGAAAAAATAAATATTCTTAAATTATAATTACATGATTTTGTTTATACTGTCAAATTTATTTATAAACATTAAAAAAATATATATAATTTAAATTTTGAAGGAAAACTAAAATAATTTATGTTGTAGATTGATTATTTTTTAGATTTAATTTAGCTATGAGATATGCAAAATAAATTATTATATATTAGAATGAAATTTTGAAAATTTTATTCTTTAATAATTTATTATAATGGTTAATAAAATTCATTCAAAGTTACCTAAAAAGTGTAACAATATCTTAATATTGATCATGTTATATATTTTTGGAAGAAGTAGTTTTGGAGTTAGAATTTGAAAAAAAAAAGATGTAAGGAAATATATATAATCATCTGTAGATTTTTCACCATAGAAATTCAAAGCCCTTCCTAACAAATATTTTTATAAATTTAATTCTACATTATAAATCATACAAATTAATTCATTATAAAAAAAAATATTTATCATTTATAATTAATGGAAAAATTATTAAAATACTATAATACTTTATTGATTATTCTTTATTCTAAACTTCATTTAACTTTTACCTTTATTTCCTTTATCTTAATCTCAACTTGACTGATTGAATTCATATATATCCACCAGTGTTATTGTCATATAATTATTATTCTTATAATATATATATTTGATAAAATGGAAATATATAAATTTTTATCAAAAATAATAAAATTAATAATATTATATTTTCATAATTATTAGATTTAAGAGATATCTAAACAACAATCTTGCAGGTTTAGAAAAAGAACGAATATTTAAAAAAAATATATATACAGTATAAATGTTAACTATTCACTTGAGAGTTCAAAATCTCTCTATGTACACCTCATAGATGTAATCTCATATTTTACAGATTTAAAAGTCAATCTCTACGGTTTTAGCGCCTGCGTTTACAGCTCCTATTTATATCTGCAAAATCAATCTCACCTATTAGCACATAAAATCGAGTCCAAAATACAAAAAGAGAGCCAAAATCAGCTAAAAATTTCCTACATACATACCTAGATAGTCATACGGATCACAACAATGTGATCCTCTTTTTCTTTTTCGATCTTCCCTGAAGACGTCCTCCATGAGGACGTCTTCCATAATGACATCTTCGGAGAAGACATCTGCCATTATAACATCTTCTCCGTCCATAAAAACATCTTCCTCGTCGATCTCCATGTAAACATCTTCCTCGTCGATCTCCATGTAAACATCTTCTTCTTCAATATCAATGTCTGACATAACCACGTCTACTATCTCCATTTCAATGTTGCTACGCTAATTCAGAAGAAAATGAAGCTAAGTCTGGAGGTAGGAAGCTTGAAGAAATTTAAACAAAATGAGGATGAAGGAGGGCTGAAATTCAAGTCATATGACTATGTTGGAGGATTGAAAATCTTATATATAACAAAGTACCTGCTAAGATGCTGAGGACCGTTGAATCAGCTGTGCCGCTACAGCTCATAATTAGATATATTCAGAGGCCGTAGAATTTTGTTGGGTAAGTCTGCTTTCAGTTTCTAAAATTATAAGATTTGATTTTTTATGTGTTGCAGGAAACAGCTAAAGTAAAAGGAAACTTTCAATCCGTATACTGTCGAATTAGAACTTTATTGCGGTTTGGTATAATATTCTGCAGTAAAATCTTAGTTGTTATATTTATTGCAATGATTCAGCCGTGCCACTACAGCTGACAATTAGATAGGCTAATTCAAATATGCTTGCTTATTGAAATTTAGTAGTAGGTTTTGAGGGTTAGGTTCAATTTACAGACCGATCAATCAGCCGTCGGCAAGGCTGATAATTCAAATATTCTGTCAGAAACAAAAATCATAGTTTTTATTGCGTTTCGGTAGAATATTCTGTAGTAAAATCTTAGTTTTTATACTCGCTGCACGGTTTCTTCGGAATTCGTAAGAACATTGTTGTTATGTTTATTGCAATGATTTTTGGAAAATTTAAATGCAGTGTGGCTGTAGCCTCCTTTGCAATTCAGAGAACTGAGGAAACAATAATATGTTTTCATGACCAAAGCTAGTAAATCAAATATTGTCATTTATTAGTGTTTATTGCTGCGGTATAATATTCTGCACTAAAATCTTAGTATTTATAATCGCGGCACGGTTTCTTTGGAATTCATAAAATCATGGTTATTATATTTATTGCAATGTCTTTTTGCAAATTTAAATGCAGTATGGCTGCAGCCTGCATTCCGAGAACTGAATCTCGTAGATGTCGTTCTGGAACATAGGATATAGAAATATATTTGGAATCGATATCCTTGACCATAAGAACGATGAAAACAGATAATCCTAACATGTGGAAATCTAACATCGCTGAACTTTGATAATTTGGGAATTTGAAACGAAGAAAAGCAAACTAGTACTCGCCCACTCTTTCAAAGTAATAAACGCATAAACATATTTCTTGATGTTTCCTAAGTTTATATTCTTAACATGAAATTATCCTCTTACTACCTTTTGGGAATTTGTCAATATTTGTAAAGTAGGTGGTTAAGAGTCTCCTTTGTTAAAGAAAACAAGGACTAGTTAGTTCAATTGAAAAGCATAGTGTATATAAGTGTATATATATATATATATATATATATATATATATCAAGAGTTGTTTTCTATAAAATAGTATTATTTTGAATGTGAATGAATGAAGATAAAAAAAGATTGATTATCATTTTTCTAAATTGGAACAGTGCAACAAATCATGAAAGGGTCCACTTGAGGTAATGTTGTCACTCAGTTATTAATCTGAGTGACTAGTTGTTTGAGGAATTTAATTTTAAGTCATTGATTGATTATCAAGCAATTCATAACTTACCTATATCAACTAATCTATGTTATCTACGTAAAACACAACATTGACTTTATCCCATAGCAATAGTTGTAGGATATTTTTAGCATTTCTAATTTTTCTAATATTATTTCTTTTATGAATAAGAATGTTCAGTTCTTATACTCAACCTCTTAGGAACCATAGAAACCTTTAAGTAATACACACAATATCAAAATCCTATAAGAAGATACTTCCCATATGTGAAAGTATGTGTGTAACCATCATATTTGATGAGTCACTTGATAAATGATATCTTGGTCTATTGAGTTCAATGCAAGCCCTACCCACAAGAAATTTATTATTCAATAAAGGGAGCATATGTTTTTGGCATTATTTCCAATGAAGTTTCCAAGCTACAAGAGTCTCAATGTCTTTGATTAATTTTTGCCACTTTAGTAGCATGTATTTTATATTTCTAACTTCTAAGACTATTAGATAATACTCCAAGTACCAAATATCTACTAACATTATGCAATGAAGGTGGAATTTTTTGTACTATTATTGTATGCAGAAGAAGAGACTTCTTGTGGATATTTTTCTAATGTACATCTTGTGTGAAGATATACTAGTGCCAATAGAAGAAACTTAACTAGGGAAAAAAGGTCAACCCTTGATTCTTGAAGCACAAAACATTAAAAATAATTTAATAACTACTTCAAGCCAAGGGTTCAATAAACCACATTCTCAAGATATTTCTTTATCCCTTTCTCACAAAATCCACATCACAATGGGAGATTTATGGGAAGAAGAACCACCTAAAACCATAAAATTCTAGTTTCCTATTTTCTATCAGGTTGGATACACTACCATAAATATTATACCTCACTTATCTGATGCAAAATTTTGTGGCCTGATAACAAAATACCTTGATATGTTCTTGTTTCAAATTTTACATCCTCTACAAAATTTAGGAATATACTACTAATGCAAACTGATTAAATATATTTCTAGCTATATTCAAGGACTCCACATTGAGGTGATTTAGTAGATTGACATTACATGCAATAATCCATTAGCAAACTATGAAGGAATTTTTTCTTAATAAGTACATGGAGTATTGTAGAGGGGTAAATGTGAGAGGAGATGATATTTTCATATTGACTTAGGAGGATTATCCTTGAGAAGATGATGTGGAAACATTTTTTTTTCCTTTGATAAATCCCTCACAATTTAATCTACAACAATAAACCATTATTATTAAAATAATTCATTATTGTATTTTCATAATATAATTATTTATCAATTAATAATATTATTATAATTATGATAGTTTTATGTTTATTTTTATAAAATATTTCAATACATGTTTGTGCTAGAAAAGTTCTAAATACATTTACATTTCATTCTTATCCATGTCTACTCCTATCATTATGATCATGCATTATCTCTATGTGTGTGTATTAATATATTTAGCCTATTTGTTTGATAATCATATATTCATCAAAAGGTAAGTATTATAAATCCTTATTAGACTTGTCTTTTATTACATTATTCATTTGTAGTTATTAGGTTGAATTAAGAAGTACAAAATCCACCACCTAATATTAAAGTTAAAATTTTTAATTTTGTTAATTCCAATCCCTTCCCTTTCTATCCTTGAGTGTAAAATATATTGCTATGAAACTTGGTGTCATATATTTAATGAAATTTATCACATTCATTATGGCATATTCGAAATGCATGTTTTCTCTTATTTTTGAAAGAGAAATGATAAGAGAACACTTGTATTTGGTGCACTAAAGGGAATACCAAACTAACATTGTAATTTTTTGTCTTCTAATTTTAATTTAATATATTTTTAAGATGTTAATTGACGGGTACTATTTTTACAACTCTAATTTTCAAGAAACCTTCTAATGATATATTTTTATTACCACCTATCCCATAGATTGATAGGAGAAGTACAATAGAAAAATGGGGATTAAGAAAGGAAAAATATCAAGATATATGACCCAAGGACCTAGGTGGGACTCATTCACCCAAGGTGGAAAATGATTCTGGCCTAATCACAAAATCTAGGGTCATTCAACTTGAAACACTTGAATTATGATTGGGTAATGATTTGTGTCTAGATTATCCTTGAAAAGATGGATTAAATGAGGCTTGTAGGTGCAAAATTAGGCCAGTTAAAGCATAAAGAATCCAAATTATTAATGGAAACCACAGAAAAGTGTGAAAGTGTGTTACAACACTTTACAACACTTTAAATAAGGAAGCATTAATGTAAAAAAGAGGCTTGTTAGGTTTAGTTAATTGATAAAACGTTAGAAAAGTGTGAAAGTGTGTTACAACACTTCACAACACTTTAGCAAGGTACCATTTAAATTCACCAGTTCATGAGGGACCAAGACCTAATGTGAATGTGTCAAATACATTATAGAACTATATCAAGGCATCATTAAGCTCAATTTTGCAAGGAGGGCCCAAACAATTATGAAAATTTCACTAATGAAGTTTTTTGACACTACATTTAGCCCCCTCTTTAGTGAGAGGATGAAATTGCTTCAAACTCACACTAAATTGGAAAAAATCACTTCAAGAGTGGTCTAAATGTATCAATATCGTAAGATGAGATGACTGATGGAACCCTAAAAATTGTGATTCCATTTTTGAAAGTCTAGTATTTTTAAAACTAGTATCTCATCTTTGAATTTTTGGGTTTTGCAGTATTGTTATTTCATTGTTAATTGCACCCATGAAACCCTTAAGTCTAAATCCTCGCAATATTCTAATTTTTTGTTAACCTTCTATTACCTATTGCCTGTCACATTAAAACATCTTGTGTCATTAATGATCATGGAGTAACTGATCCCTCATGCCTAAGTTTGAGATTCATTTTTTATATATAAGGTTGAATAATTTTCCCTTTTAGCCTTCACATCCTTTGCATTTCAATGAATTCAAAACTTTTGAGCTCCTTTTCTTCCATCATCCTACATGGTCCCCTTCATTAGAACAACTTGAGGGCACGTGCTTAAAATTTCTCACTTAAGTCCCATTGGCCATCACTCATTATTGCTCATCACAGATAGTTTTTGAATGATATGTTTAAATTGGTGATAAGTGATGAGTTGTATTCCTTTGGTTTCACTCATCACAGATAGCTTTTTGGGCTCTTGATATGAATCTTTGATGGGGATATGCACTTGCTTCTCCTTGTACCATTCAATTTTCATTTGTTGCTAATAACTTTAGAGCTTTGAGTATTAAATTAGTGATCAACGATGGCTTTAGGACTTTTAATCTTCTCTTCATCATTCATCATAGATAGTTCTGTGATTTTAATTCTCAAATAAGTGATGAGGGATATGAAGCATCTCTTATGTTTTGTGTATTGTGAATGGGTTCTAAATGTTAAGTTTTACAATAGCTATATTCAATGCAAATATTCTATGTAATCTCTGGGATCTTTCATTGTAATTTCTTGCAAAATTTATGAGGAGAATTAATGATAAGTGATAGCCCTACTAATTTTTTATTTTCTCCTATTTCTCATCATGTATCGTTTTCAAAACTTAAGTTTCAAAATAGTGATGAGTGATGGAGTCATCTATTCAACTTTCTTTCACTAATTTGAATTTATCTTATGAGTGATGTCTTTTGTATCATTTATTTTTATGCAGGTGCATGTGTCTTATTCTTGCTTCATTTTTGTATCTCCTATCACTGATGTGATCCAAAGTTTGAAGTTAAATAAGTGATGCTTGGTGGAAAAATGAATGTGATTGAGGATGGGCCATACTTTCAATGGCTAAGATTTCATTGTGTGGATGCTTGTATTGCTGATAGAACTAGTGAAGGATGAAATGTTTCAATGAGAAGCAATGAATATTCAATGAAAAGGAAACATGGCACCATCTTGACATCATATAAAACAAGGGAGCAAGTAGTGAGGTGAGTGGATAACCATGTATATGGTTTTAAAGGGGAGTGATCCAATGAGTTGGAGTCCATCACATCAATACTATCATCACTAATTGGAACTTGGAGAGAATGGGAAAGCTCATGATGAGTGATGGAATGTATGAAGGATTGTTCTCTCCAAATGTCATTTTTGTGTACTTCTTCAATATTAATGAAGGAACATAGATAGAGTTGGAAATGCATGATTATTATCAAATCAAAAATGACTAATGAGGATTAAGGGTAGACATGACATATTTTTGAGGTGGCATCACCATTTTCTCGGAACAAGTTGTAAAAGATAGAAACAATGCTCATGGTTTCCATTAATGAAGTCTTAAATCCTCAAAGATCGATGGTATAGATTTAAAATTGAGTTGCTAAGTTATCATCTTGCTCTTGCAATGATCTCTTCAATCATTAATTGTAGCATGCTCTAAATGGTCTATTTAAGGTAGAATGCCTACCATTTGATATCACCATTTTTAGTTCTCTAAAATTATGAAGTGTGGGTTAGAGAAGGAATGTGTGAGTGTTGAGCTTTCAATTGTAGAGGTTTTGTTGTCTTGGGTAAGTTGGTGTTTCGTTTGAGCGATTTTAATTCATGCTTCTATTTACCTAGGGAATTCTATTTTTCTAGGCTTGGTCATGATTGTCAGAATTTTTGGATGTGTTCTCCTCCAAATTTAGTTCAAGAGCTCATAGTTGGTCAATTTTTGCTCAATTTATATTTTCTAGCTTTCACGTTATATTCTATGAAATGGGAAATTTTGGTGTGTCAATTTAGCCAACTAGGAGGTCTAGATGATTTAGCTTGTTTGAGTGTTATGAGGATATGTCTAAGGAGGAAGTACCTATGACTTCTATGGTTCCAAAAGGTAAGAGGAATTCCCATGGTAAAAAAAAGAAAACCATTGTCCAAAGTACTTATAACTTAAGAAACAAGACTATTTCAGAAGAATTGGTCAAGTTTGAGGGCAAGGAGTGGGCTTAGCTTGCTAAGAAGGTCAAGAAAAGGAACGACGGTCATAAGGCCTTCTTAGGAAAAAATAATCCTCCCATTTTTCTCTTTGATATCCATTTGGATGGTGAAGGTGACACTGATTCAAAATATGGAAAATATCTTCTCACTGTAGTTCCATATGGTGACTCTAACGATGATGTAGTGATGGTTCCTTCGATTTCATCATGAACAAGGAGTGTCAAGAATCCTCTGATATTCACTACTCAAAGTACCATCTCCTTCTTGTTTTTTTTTATGATACCATGGTCTCTGTATCAAGAATTTCCTTTTTCAACTTGTTTGTGGTGTTGGTATTTTACTCTTCCATGCTAATGTGGAAGTCCTCTAGTTGTTAAGGAATATTTTGCTCGACATGGATGTTATGACAACAACTAATGGTACCCTATGGAATGAATTTTTTCTTTTTCCCTGCCCTATTCTAAAAATGATTGCAAGTAACTACCTAGGAAGTTTCTCAAAATTGGTTGAAATTAAGTTTTGAATGGTTGTATGAAACGTGATTATAATTCAGCTGGATGCTTGTTGCTCCCGTATCTATAAATGGGGTTTCACTGCTAATTAAGGGGGTTCAAAATTTTTGAGTCTCATAAGGGTCTAGGAAAAAGCAAGCTTAGGTTATGAGTCATAATGTATCTTGATCATAAAATGGTTGTAGAAAGTAATATTAGTAATGGAAGAAAATGCTAGTTCTAAAATATATGCTCTCCTATGTATTTTCCTCACCAATTATGAATGAAATTGTTAATGGTAATTTAATTTTTCTTCTATCATTTATGCTAAATGAGTGAGTTTATTTGTGCAATTCAATGAGTTGATTAAAATGCTAAAATAAGGTCATGGGTTTGTGGGAAAAGATTATAGGGTTTGGTAAGTAGTAGTATTTTAAATGTAGTGAGGTGGATGCTACAAGGTAGCATGCTGATAGTCCACTGATTTTTGAGTTAGATTGTAGTTGTATTACTAATTAATTGTAGAATGTGACTCTATTTTCCCTTAGATAAGGCATTTTTATTTTTTTTAGTTTATGTTGTACTTAATTAAGCTTGTGGTGAACCTTACCTGAGATTTGAAAGGAGAAAATATTCATAAGGAAAAACTATAAATTAAACCCTATGAATCTAAAATAGTATCGAATTCCTTGCAATATGTAGTAACTTGTTAAAAGGTTTGCCAAACCTTTGATGAATTTTTCTAGTTCACACTTTCTAAAGAATACATCTATGTGAGGAAATGCTTTTGATCAAGTTAGTATCTTATGAGGATATGTGAGATTACCCTCCTAGGTTTCACAAAGGGAGAAGTGAAGAATTCAGATATTTAAAGTCTCACTTATGTGCTGGCCAATCATTACCCTTGTTAATAATTGAGTTCTAGTAGATTCATAGATGAGGGATAAAATTAAGTTTGGTTCATAAAAAATAACCAATAGATTGTCAACTTCGCTAGGGAGAATTTGAGAAATATTTGGTAGAAGATAGACTTAAGAGTCATTGAAGTTTTAAAATAATTTTTAACCAAAGATATACAATTGTGGAGTCTTATTTATCCATATGAATCACTAACAAATTGGTGACTCTGGTGGAGAGAATTTTTAATCTCTAGTTGCAGAATGATATTTCGCAGAGTCATATTATTTGGTGAATCTAAACATCTAGTTCAGATATTAAGAATTTTCCATACCTAGAATTGGTTGTGATGTAGAAAATTTCAAAGAACCTGCATGACTCTACTATGGGAAAATATCCAAAAATAAATTTATCTTCAAAGAGCTTCATGTTGTTTGAAATTTAGTCCTCTATGAAGAGAGGTGGCAACTTTGTCAAAAAAATCAGCTAAAAATGTGAAGATAGTTCCAAATCTACAAAATCTTCAATCAAGAAGAAAGGTTATAAGTTAATCTAAGTTACTAGGAATTATTGTAAATTTAAGGAAAGTATTATTATGTTTGAAAGCAGTTTATGAGAAGTATTCAAGTTTTGAAAGAATGGTGATTCCCTATTGAGTGAATTAAGCATTAAGAAAGGGAATGATAGTTGTAATTTTTTCATACTTCTGAGCTATAATTTGAAGCTTCTATGTTGTAATGAAGAAGTATGTATGTTATTGCAATATTTCCATTAGAGAGATCTTAGATGTATATGTATTTAAGTTATGCATTGTAATATTTTAAGATCATGATAAAAGCAAGAAATAGGGTAGTGATCAACTATAGAGTTGATCTTTGTAGTTTGTAGAGGGTTGTAAGAAAATGTATCATTCACTTGTGCATCCCTATGGGGTGTATGATGTGAACATGAAGAGTTTGTAACCCATGTCATGTCGTTGTAAGAGAGGGGGACCATCGCATGCAAGGCCCTAGGTCATGGAGGGTCAAGACACAAGAGGCTGCCCTAACTTACCTCAGCTTAGTGCAATGTTTTAGGGTATACAAGGCAAGGATAATGAGGACTGTAGGGCCTCTTAGTTACTCTATAGACACGAAGTGGATGAAAAGGCTAGGAAAGCTAGTTTCTAGTTCTAACGCTACATCTTAGAAAACTCTTTGTCTAAGGAGAGAAGTGCAATCCTTGGATGACAGTGTGGTGTGCTAACATCTCAAAGTGTGTCATCGTCCATATGGCTAGACAACGACAAAGACATGGTTAAGCCAAAAAAACTAGCTAATGACCCAACTGACTAACTAAAGGGACAAAATGACAAAACTAAGTAAATTAAGTAATCTCTAAGGTTGTAAAGAGTTTAAATGCAAGTTCAAGGAGTGAATATGAAGGAGAGAGGAAGAAAATGGCCATATTCGAGTCAGTGGGATGAAGGAGGTGTTACAACTTCACTTCCAATAGGAAGTGTAATTCCTCTACTAGCTCAGTCGCAGGAAACTACCAGGGACATAAATGTGCAACATGGATGTCTACACACCATGCGGGCATCCCTAATAGAAACACCTCCACTGACACACAAAATAGGCACCACGTAGACTACCATCTACAAGCTTAAGTTAAATTAAGCCTCTGACTTTTTTTTTCTAATGTGGATAAAGGAAAAAAGGGGAATTGCACCTAGGGTGCAAATTTTCTCTTATACATTTTTCCCCCACTTTAGTGAGCATAGTTACTAATGAGTGCTCAATAAAGTAGATAGAGAAGAGAGTAGGGTTAGAAAAGTATACCTAAACCGTCAAAGAAGCAGTACTCAATTTGGCATACCTAAAGGTGTAAGAGAAGTGAAGGACTCCATAGCTACTCATAACTACGAAGTTGGAACAACAAAGCATCTTACAGGCCCGCAAACCTGCAAGGAGCCAACCCCCAAGATCTCTCACATGGAAGAAGGCCCAAGGAAGTGAACTCCATAGAGTCAAGAAGCCTCAACATGTCTACCCATAGATAGAAAATTTTAAAAGTGGTGAGATGTCTACACACAAATAGAACATGTCAAAAGTGGCAACATGTCTACTCATAGATAGAGCATGTCAAGAAGTGGTGATATGTCTACTTGAAAATAGAACATGGCAAGAGTGGCTACATGTCTACCCACATATAGAGAATTTCAAAAGTGGTGACACATCTACCTGCAGATAGAGCGTGTCAAAAAGTTGAAACATGTCTACTCACAGATAGAACATGTCAAGAGCAGCGAAATGTCTACCTGTAGATAAACATGTCAGAAGCGGTTGGTCACACATACCATAAAGATTTCAAATGGGTCCATCTATAACCCTTAAAAAGGAGAGAGGTCCACTCAAGGGACACATTATTCGAATGGTAAGGTCTAGTTAGGTTGTCCCCGAGCTAGACGCGAAAAGACAAATGGAATGAGCCTAGTCAGGCGGCCCCTAGGATAGACATGAAAAATTCCATTTGTCACAAAGGCCTTTGAAGAAAGGGTCCCTTGGGAACATGCCATGAGGAAGAAGAAGGGGGGTCCACTCAAGGGACATGCAAAGTAGTTGTTCTCTTAGAGTGATTCATCAACAAGGAATATTTTTGAAAGATATTCACTTCATCTAGGAATTTGAAAGGAAAGATATGCCCCCACACGAGGGGAAGTCAAAGTTGTTCCCCCTTTAGAGGAAGGTCTTTAAGTCCTTTCTTTATGAACCCATGATGAAGGAAACACATTCTATTAGGGTTCCAAGTTGACAATGCAATTCTAAGGAAGAAATTATTGTGAAGACTTTCAAGAAAAAGATTCGTTGGAAACAAATTTGTTTTCTAAAAATTGAAGTGTCAAAGAAGAGCGTTGTCACACATAGGAGGGAAAACTCAAGTAAAGAAGAGAAGATAAAGAAAAGAAAAAGAAAAAAGATGAAAATAAAGGACATAAGGGTAGCCTGATATTTCAGGGTCAGAACTACAAATAAATATATATAGATATGTGTAATAATAGTATATAAATGAACTGTCATGAACCCCCTACTATATCTAACCATATGAGGAATGCGTGAGAAGGTAAACTAAAAATAAATAATTGGGTCAATGTGGAAGGGAAGCCTAAATTCCCCCAATGCATTGTATCATTGCCAATTTATCAAAAATCAATCACAAACATGGAAGAATGATGACAAAAATAGAAGAAGGCTCACGACACAAAAATTAAGCCTGTATCTAAGCACCAATAGGGGTGACAAGGGTCATCTAGGCACACATAACATGGGTACAAGGGAACACATCACAAAACACACACACAAGATCAAGAAAAGGGGCCTCCTCCTAACACTTATCATCCAAGAGGTCATCTGCTTCCTAATCTATATTCTCATAAGGGTAAGAAGGATGAGCCTGCAAGGGTGGAATTTTAAGAGGAGGAGCATTTGGCTCTCTACAACAAGGGCCAAGGAAGAGGGACCTTCAAGGTGCTCTCCACTAAGCTCTTGTGGAGTCAAAGTCAGCAATTTCATGAAATATCACTGATAAGGCTGGGACTTCATCCATAGAATTGAACATGCATCCCATGGGAGTACAATGCCTATTCTCAATAGATGAGGCAGGCTACGCTTGAGATTCAATGCTAGGCTCACCAAATGATTCAGGAGTGGTGAAAAACTTAGGGGAAGCTGGGACTGGATTTATCACAAGGGTAGAACAAGTCATCATAGGGCCACCTTGCAAAGAAGGTGGACTCCTCTTATGTCCTTCATTGCTAGAAGGATAAACCTCTACCTTCTTTCTTTATTGGAGGAGATGAACTCCCCACAGAAAAATTTATGGGTGTAGAGGAAGAGGAAGATATAACCACAATGGACATGATTGAAGTATTAACCATGTCCACAATCTTTGGGAAGATTTAAATATTTGGGACATACATCAGCAAAGGTGGCTCCATCAAAGGAGTGATAAACATATGTACCCACTTAGGGTTAGGTGCATTCATGCTTGCAATGAAAGCCAGGAGTGGATCAGACAAAGGAGGTTCAGAGGGAAGGGAGGAAGTAGGCACTGCAAAAGGTCCTAAAATAGGACAGGTCATTCCTTCATCCTTCTATTGCTAGGTGGTGTGCTTGGATAGGAGATCCTTTCGATGACACTTGTGTTCTTGTGCAAGGTGGTTCCTATAGCTATTTGAGTTAGAATCTGGAGCTTGTGAAGGGACAAGAGGTTCCTACTCAACCATAGGAATGTCCAATATGGTTGTTTCAAGTGGAGGAATGTGTTCTTTTACAAGAGTAGGGGGAGTAGGCTAGGGCGTGATAGGAGTCAACTCAAGAGCCTTAGCAACATGCATCTTTACACTCACTATGTTAGTAGCAAGAGCAGTAGGAGGTCACAGATCAAATTCCTTGAAAGAACCTTTCTTTCTACCATACAAATAATACCATGGTCCAAGAAATTCATTAGGAATGTCTAAAATCCTAATCTTGGGTCTACGCAAAGGAGGGATTATTAGACTTAGCAGGTAATCACTAGGTTTGCTCATCCAAAACTCTTCCCAGGAAAGGGGAGAGGACTGGGCAGTCCAGGAAAAAGTGTTTTTTCTTTACCTTCATGAGGAAAAGAGGGAACTATCATAGGCCTCTCCTCTTTCTTTGGGGAAGAGGGAGTAGATAGTATAGCCTTCTCTTTACCTTTGCAGGAAGGAGAGGGAGCCAAAGAGGACTCCTTCTCTTTTGGGGAAGGAGTTGTCATAAGTAGATGATCCTTCTTCTCTTCTTGAGAAGAGGAGGTGGTTGATTTTCCTATTGCAAGAAGGGTTAGCTTTGGATCCCCTTTTCCCCCAGTCTTGTACTTCACATAGTTCTTGTAAAGTAGGTCTATTATTGGAGGAAGCATATTGACCATGGAGGGCCAAAAGTGATCCAGTGAATATCCACCACGAGATACCATAGGCTAATATTCAGTATCATGCACCACATGCACAACACCCTTGTGGGAAAACTTTAAACATTTATGAATAACAGATGTGATCCCATTCATTGAATCCAACCAAGGAATTCCTAGCTTCACTCTGAATAGGTCCAACTCTGGGATTGCATCAAAGAGTGTGTCAACAGTCCTAGGTCCAACTAGGATGGACAAAGTGATCGATTCATAGGGTTTAAGATTCATACCATCATGGGTACAAATGTTATATTTCATTTCTTAATATTTTTCTTTTAGTAGTGAATTTAATACTAATGTTTCTTTAGTAATAACATTCACACAACTCGTGGGGTCAATTAAGAATCCTGTCACAATGTTACCATTGACATGAGTGGGAATGTAGAGAGGTGAAGGTTTTTGGTTCAAGGGTAAATCTTGTGAAGTAAATGTAATATCTGGAGAATTGGGTGTGGATGGAATAGTGGAAGTTATCGAGATCATGTTTACATAGGCCTCAGGCTAAGAAATAGAATCAGTGGGATCAACAATCATTTTAGAAAATTGTGACAAAAATGTGTCCATGCATATCTACAATTCAGTATTTTCTTTCACCACTGATTTGTTAGCATTCTATTTATTCCCATAGAGATGAATGCTACTATCCTTGATGTTGTCTTTTATTTCATGATGCAACCATATACAATAGTTAGATTCATATCCATTAAAATGATGGTACTAAAAATAAGTGCTCCCACCATACCAATTAGGGTAAGGTTCTTTAATAGGCTTAGGAGGTGGAAAAGTTATGATCTTATCCTTCAATAGCTTTTCCAAGATGGAAGTGTCAAATTTAGACAACTTTGTAAATTTTTGGTTGCATTTGAGGCCGTTGTCATCAACAACAACTACTACATTCACAAGGACTTTTCCTTTCCTAGATATTGATATGATGGAATTTCCCTTAGAATGGGAGTGCGAGGAGGATCCCCTAAACTGAGCAATCATTTACTGATACTCTCATAAATTTGTACACAGATGCAAAAAAGAAGGGTATTTCATAATGAAAAACTTCTTTTGCCAAGGCCTATGTAAGTTACCTATGAACACCATCTATACATTAGAATTGATAGCTAATACAGATTTGTGAAATAAATGCTTGGTAGCGCATTATGAAATTAGTAATATTTGCATTATCTTCTTGCTTACATTGGACGAGATTCGAGAAGGTCATCTTCGGCCTGATGTTTGATTGGAATTGTCTAGGGAATTGATTTACAAGTTGATCAAATGAAAATATAGAATTGTCAGGAAAGAAATGGTACCACTCAAGTGTTGTTTCCTTAACGGATTGAGGGAATAGTTTAGCCATCAATGCATCATGATGAAAGAAGTCAGTGTAGAGAGCATTAAAGGTAGATATGTGCATTTGTAGATCTCCCTTACCATCAAACTTCTAAAATTTAGGTATCTCAATTCCTTGAGGGAAGGGAGTGTTCAATATGGCAACCAACAACAGGTTATGTTAGAAAAAATGATGGAAATGGGCTAGGCAGAGACCTAGCAAATACTCACTAACTCTGCATCTTACCCATATTTTGAAGTAGAGTGTTTAGAATAGGGCCATTAGAAAATGAAGGGCCATAGGAACCTCCTCCAATGCCATTGCCAATTCCAACTCCAAAACCACCACCAGTATGACTTCTGCAAGAGCAACTACCAAAGCCACTGCCACTAGTAGGGCCTTCGTCAAAACCACCACCATGGCTTCTGCTGAAACCACTTCCACTAGCCCCACCTCCACTACTAGACCCATCACCACTACTAAAGTCTCCACCACCCATTCCGCCAAGACCTCCACCATTGGAGGCGATAGAAGGGATGAAGTTAAAGCCCAAATTGACTTTGTTCACCTTGATAGTCTCTGTTTGATTAGGGATAGAGGAAATACTAGTGGAAGAGACCACATCGGCCATGTAAACGAAAGTGGGGGGCATTGATACCCTAATTTTCCCTCATGTTCTTCGAAGGTGACTCCTTGTACAAAGCTAGGGCTATTCAAAGGAGCACATGCTTTAGAAATACCAAAGAGACTACTTAGGAGCTCTACACCTATTTGATCTTTATCAATCATGTTATTTAGTTCAGTAACAACTTGAGTGGCCCTAACCATCTTCCAATTTCTTCCCAAATGGTTTCAAGGTCACCCAACCTTTCATAAGGGAGGACACATATGTCCCCCAATCCACTGATGATGGATTGGGGGACATAGGAGGGTTGGGGACATGATTGGTTTTTTCAGTGAATCCCATATCATTCCTCAACACCTGCTTGTGTGTAGAAAAACTAACGTTGGGACCATAGAAAAGGCCCATAGAGGGACCAAATGAGACCTTAGTTCCATCCATTGGGAGGTGTCATACACTTCTCCTCACAATATGCCCAGAAGTTGTGGACTGGGTTGTGATGCTCATAAACCTTCACAATGCTTAAGAACTCAACAATTGTGAAGCAATCGAGGGAAGCCTCAACACCAATAGATGAATAGATGTTGGTTCACATCAGGTTCACCAAAAATTTAAGAGAGGGGGACCACTACATTCAAGGCCCTAGGTCATAGAGGGTCAAGATGTGAGAGGTTTCCCTAACTTACCTTAGCCTAGTGCAATGTTTTAGGGTATACGAGGTGAGTGTAATGAGGACTATAGGGCTTCTTAGTTACTCTGCAGGCCTGAAGTGCAAGAAAAGGCAAGGTGAGTTGGTTTCTAGATCTAACACTAAGTCTTAGAAAACTCTTTGTTTGAGGATGAAATAACAATCTTTAGATGATAGCGCGGTCTGCTAGTGTCGCAAAAGTACAATGTCATCCATATGTCTAGACACTAACAAAGACATGGTTAAGCCAACAAAACTAGCTAACAACCCAACTGACTAGCTAAAGGGCCAAAATGACACAACTAAGTAAATTATGTAATCTCTAATGTTGTAAAGTAAATAAATAAGAGTGATGAAAATGAGGACAATCTCATCAATGAACTCATTCATCAGTTGATTCTCTGAGAGCACACACACCTACACATAACAAGAGGGAAAATTTTGGGTGGTTGTATAGGGGCTTGCCACAGTTAGACTCCTATTAGGTATTTCCACTACCACGGATAACAAAGAATAAGATAAAGAAGTAATAATGCAAAGAAAGAACAAGCAGTAGAAAATAGTACTATGCTACCCAACTAAATGATAAAGGAGAGTAAAGAGAAGCTTACCACCTCCACCAAGAGCACTCAAGGATGCTTGGGGGAGAAATGAGAGGAACTCAAGCCTTTGTTGCAAATGTTGTGGTCCCAAACGTGCTCTATCAAGTTGATGGAGTGAGATGTTGCTGTAATGGAATGCTTGGAATGCTTGGAAGTGAGTGAAAATGGATGCTAAAGTGTGAGTATGAAGGATTGATGTGTGTAATAATGAAGGCTTGATTTGCTGAAGAGTTAAAATGCAAGTTCAAGGAGTGAGGAATGAAATGGCCATATTCGGGTCAGTTGGCCTAAGGAGGCATTAAAAATTCACTTCCAATGGGAAGAATAATGCCTCTACTAGCTTAGTTGTAGGAATATGTTAGGGATGTAATTGCACTGTGCGGACATCTATGCATTGTGCAGGCATCCTGACAAAAAATCCTCCACCAACACACAAAATAGGGACCACATGGATTGTCAACAATGGGCTTAAGTGAAATTAAGCCTTCGACTTTGATTTTTCTAAAGTGGATAAAGGAAAAAAGGGGAATTGCACCTAGGGTAAAAAATTTCTCTTATCCATTCATCAAAGAAGTTTCTCTATTGAAATATATAGACCATTGAGTTTTAATGGTATTCAATGTTTCCAAAACCTTGTTCCTAGTGATATTAGGAAACATTTGCCTAAATTTACAAGGCACAATTAAGAGTTAGCATCTAAACACTTGAATTTCTTCATGGATTTGATAGGTAATTTTGATATATATCATGAGGATGTTGTCATGAAACTTTTTGCTCAGTCGTTAAAGGAAAATGCTAGAGACTAGTTTTCATATTGACCAATCTATTTTATAGTTTCATGGAATGGAATCATGGTTGCATTTTTGGAGAAATTTGGTGAAAGGTTTAATCCTAGCTTGGAAAGGAAAATAATTATAGAAATTCAAAAGGATGAAGATGAGTGGGTTCATGCTTTCAACTTCAAAATTGAACAAGCAGTAAGAGATATTCCTAAATACCTAAGACCTAGTGATGCAAAATGTTTGATTTTATATTTAGGTGCATTTGATAATGAAATGAAAGGATAAGGAACCTGAAACATCTTAGCAGGCTTGTCACATTGCTATGGAGTTTAAAAACATTATAAAATATTCAATGATGAGAGGGTATTTGGCTACAAGTGTTTCTTATCTTGGTTCACAACAAGTGAGTGGATCTCCTAAAGATGAAAGAGATGATCAAGGTGATAATGCTTTAGATACATCATCTTATTCACTCTCACAACATGCTAATCATGGATTGATTCAGGATAGATTTCAATAAATTTTAATTAATAATGATCAAGTGTTGTTAGTCCAAATATTGTTTGAAATGAAGAGATATGAGGATGAGTTGCCATATGAATTGTTAGCAAGGTTCTTAGATTCCCTGTCAGAAATCTATAAGGGGTTATTAAATTCAAATTGCATTGAAATATTTTGTGACATTTATGAGCTAGGACTCAATGTCTTTCCTAAGGAATTGAAGCCTTAAGATTTTGATTAGATACTTGATTGGATCAAGGTTGTTGAGGAAGCTAAGAATGATTATATACAAAGAATGAGGTTTTAAGCTCATAGTGGTACTTGTCCTAGTGAAGGTCAAATGTTTACTCAACCAATAAATAAGTATTTCTTTAGGGAAGAACATCCATCTAGTAGTGTGGGTGATGAAATTGTAACATTTACAGAAACTATTCACATACCCTTGAAGATTGGTGACGAGGATAATGAAAATAAAAATAGCAATTTCTCATACGAAGAATATGAACCACTTTGTGAGACTGACCTAGATGTATCCTTGTTTCCTGAAGGATTCAGCTGTACCAATATTCATGAGTTGTTTCTCTCAATAGTAAATGAACAAAGTTCAAATGAAGGACTCATGGAATGTAGTTCAGCAACATCATAATTGGAGTGCTACAATAATATGATTAGTAATATATTTCAAGAAAATAATGTTGTATTCAATAGCTTGTGTATGAGCTAAATACTATGAGTGAAGAAATTAAAAATGATAGCCAATAGTGTCATGCCCTTAATGGATTATATGAAAGAGAAATGAGTTGCAAAAAGTTCATGGAAGAGATGGATATGATTTTTTTTAACAAGGATCGTATTGAAGAAAGGAATGAAGAAACTTGTTTGTCTATTAAATGTTTAGGGTATAATGAGTCCCATAAATATGAGTTGGAAATTTTTTCAATTGATGACATACTTGAATACCATGATGTTGATCACATCAATACAGAGATGCTTGATTCATCCTATGGAATTTTTAACTTAAATTTGAGCAATAATTGGAGTAAAGGACTAGAATATGTAAATGAACCATAAACAAAAATAATCTTTGGTGCCTAGGATGGTAGGGATCATACTCTTTATGGAAATTTCCTTGCTATGAATGAAAGCAAGAATTCTATGGAGTATGATGAGTAAAATTCCTAAGGTAAGGGAGCATTTGGAAACATATCTAGTTTATACTATTCTAATAAATACAAGCACAAATTTGAAATAAAGCCTATGTATGAACATTTCTTGTTTTTTAGACAAAGTGAATGTGTATCCCTGAATAGGAACCTTGGAAGGAATATGTATAAATTTTCCTAGTTTAATAAGTAGAATGAATCTGATATTAGTATGAATGATGATAAAGAGAAAATGGATTATCAATATTTTACTTTCCCAAATTTGTTAGATGGGAATTTGGTGGAATATAATTCTAAGCTGAGTTAGATAGAATTCCACACTAATCATATATTATAGTTAGTACTTGATTACAATTCACAAAGGGACATGAATGAAATAGACAATTGTAAGTCGATGGTGGTTGAAAGCAATGGCCACCACATAATTAGCTAGAGGACCCTTCATGATAGTGTTTTCAACCTTAGCATAGGGCTAACAGTGGAAAACATGGTTTTTGATAGAGGTTGGAAATATTTTTAAGGCTAGTTTGGCCCTATAACTTTTGTAAATGGGTATGTGCAGGATCATGATGGGCCAAAAAGTGGCAATATGATGGGTATGTGGTTGTCGACTATTTTTTTACCCAAAATTGATGAAATGAAAAGGATTTTTAAAGGAGATTCCCAACTTTCTACCAATATAAATTATTCTTTACTTTGAATTTAATAAGTAATTATTATTCATTTTATATTCAAATTACGACTGAAGTCCTAATTGATAGGCTGATTGAAAAACATCTATAGCTTTCAAATGATATCACATTTTTTGAATCCAAAACATGCGTCACATTCTATGCTTTGCATACTATAGGATTAAAAAAAAGAAAAATTGAATTTCATGAAGTTTTGACCAAGTTAAGGTGGTCAAACATACGAGTTTTTATATTTTTTTAAACATTGTAATAAAAAAATCATAATTAATTATCTACTTGGAAAAAAATTACAAAAATATGCATCAAATTGGGGCATGAGTCTTCTACTTATATCTAAAATATTATAAAAAAATATTATCATTTTATTGTGGTAAGGGTGGTTAGATAGACACCTACTTCTTTTTTCCCTCAAATTTAAGTACCATTGCATTGAAATTTCAAAATTTCACCAAATAGATTTTTTTTTTAAAGAAACCTAGTAGTTTAGAAACTACATTCAATTTTCTACAAATTCTATTCTTACATATTTTTCAAATAATATAGATAACTTATTCAAATTTTTACGTCAAGTTGCATAACTCTGATTTTTCTAAATTTTTTGCCACTTAAAGGCTTATTTTTTCCATGATGATCCTGCACATACCCAAATATTGTGCATAAGTGTTTTTGTCTGGGTTTGGTTTTCTTGCTTCATCCTTAGTTTTGTTTCTTTGTTCTTGGTCTGCTTCACCTAAGATTATGGACTCTTGCTCTGTTCTGGAGAAACAAACATCCTCAACTGGAGCCACTGATGGAACCCTCAAAATTGTGGTTACATTTCAAAAAGTCCTACATTTTTAGAACTGGTATCTCATCTTTGGATTTTTGGGTTTTGCAGTATTGTTATTTTGTTGTTAATTTCACCCATGAAACCCTTAGGTTTAAACCCTCGCAATGTTCTAATTTTTCATTGAACTTCTATTTATTTCTTGTTTCTAGTCAAATTAAAACATCTTGTATCATTAACGATTGTGTAGTAACTGTTACCTCATGCCTAAGTTTGAGTTTCATTTTTTATATCGAAGGTTGAATCATTGGGTTTTTTGGCCTTTACATCCTTTGCATCTACACGACTTAGGAAAATTTTAGCCCCTTTTATTGTGTCTTCCTAGATGGTCCCCTTCATTAGAACAACTTCTGAGCACATGCTTAAAAGTTCTCACTTAAGTCTCGTCGGCCTTCACTCATTGTTGCTCATTGTAGATAATTTCTTAAAGGTATGTTTAAATTGGTGATAAGAAATGAGTGATATTCCTTTGGGTGATGCACTTGCTTCTCCTTGTACTGTGGAATTTCATTTATCAATAATAACTTTTGAGCTTTGAGTATTAAATTAGCAACCAACAATGGCTTTTGGACTTTTATTCTTCCCTTCATCATTCATCATGGATGGTTGTGTAATTGTAATTCTAAAATAACTGATGAGAAATATGAAGTATCTCTTATGTTTTGTGTATCGCAGATGGGTTCTAAATGTTAAGTTTCACAATAGAGATACACAATCCAAGTGTACTATGCAATCATTGGGATCTTTCATTGTTAATTTAATGCAAACTTTATAAGGAGAATTAGTGATAAGTGATAGCCCTACTAATTTTTTTATTTTCTCCTTTCACTCATCACAGATCCTTTCCAAAGCTCAAGTATCAAAATAGCAATGAGTGATGGAGTTGTTTGTTCATCTTTCTTAAGCCAATTTGAATTGATCTTATGAGTGATGTCTTTTGTATCATTGATTTTTATGCATCTTCATGTGTCTTAATTTTCCTTCATCATTGTATCTCATATCGTTGATGTGATCCAGAGTTTGAAGTTAAATCAGCGATGAATAATGGGAAAATGAACAAGATTAAGGATGGGCCTTATTTTAAAGGGCTAAGATTTCATTGCATGGATGCCTGCATCACTAATGGAACTGGTGAATGATGAAATGTGTCGATGATAAGTGATGACTATTGGAAGAAAAGGAAATGTGGTAGTATCTTGAGGACATCATATAAAGCAAGGGAGAAAGTAACGAGGCAAGTGGAGAACCATTGATATGGTTTTAAAGTAGAGTTATCCAATGAGCCAGAGTTAATCACATCAATACTATCATTACTGATTGAACCCTAGAAAGATGGGGCAAGCTTGCAATGAGTGATGGAATGTATGAAGCATTGTTCTCTCCAAATGTCATTTTTTGCATACTTCACCGATATTAATGAAGGAGCATGGGTGAGTTGGCGATGGATGATTATTGTTAGATCATAGATGACTAATGAGGGTTAAGGGTAGATGTGGCAACTTTTCGAGGTGGAATCACCATTTTCTAGGAAGATGTAAAAGATAGAATTATGCTCATGGTTTGCATTAATGAAGTTTTAAATCCTCAAAGATTGATGGTCTAGATTTAAAACTGAGTTACTAAGTTATCAACTTGCTCATGCAATGATCTATTCAATCATTAATTGCAATGTGCTCCAATTGGTCTATTTAATATAGAATGTCTATCATTTGATATCACCATTTTTAGTTCTCTAAAATTATGAAGTATGGGTCATACAAGGAATGTGCAAGTGTTGATCATTCAATTGTAGAGGTGTTGTTATCTTGGGTAAGTTGGTGTTTTGTGTGAGCTCTCTCAATTCATGATTCTATTTTCCTTAGGAATTCTATTTCTTTTAGGGTTGGTTGTGATTGTTAGAATTTGTGGGTATGTTATCCTAAAAATTTGTTTAGGAGCTCATAATTGTTCAACATTTGCTCAATTTAGATTTGCTAGCTTTCACCTTATATTTTGTGTAATGGGAAAGTCTAGTGTGTCAATTCAACCGACTAGGATGTCTAGCTAGCTTAGTGTGTTTGAGTGTCATGAGGATGTTTCTAAGCTAGAAGTCTCTGTGACTTCTCTGGTTCCAGAAAGTAAGAGGAAGGACCATGGTAAAAATAAGAAACCATTGTCCAAAGTACTTATAACTTAATAAATAGGACCATTTTAGAATACTTAGTCATGTTTAAGGGAAATGAGGAGGTTGAGCCTATGAGGAAGGTCAAGAAAAGGAACAAGGGTCATAAGGCATTGCTAGGAAAACATAATTCTCCAATTGTGTTCTCTGATAGCCCTTCAGATGGTGAAGGTAACACTAATTCAAGATATGGCCAATATCTTCTCTCTCTAGTTCCATATGGGGACTCTCACGATGATGTGGTGATGGTTTCTCTAATTGCATCATGAACAAGGAGTGGTCAAGCGTCCTCTAATGTTGACTACTTAGAGTAGTGTATCCTTGTTTTGTTATTGATGACATAATGGTATCTATGTAAGGAGTTTCCTTTTCCAACATGTCTATGGTGTTGGTATTTTACTCTTCTATTATGATGTGGAATTATTTTGACTGATAAGGAGTGTTTTGCTAGATGTGGATGTTATAGAAACAACTTATGGCACCCTATGGAATGAATTTTTTATTTTGTCCTCCCCTACTCTAAAAATGATTGGAGGTAAGTTCTTGGGGAGTTTCTCAAAATCAGTTTAAATTAAGTTTTGAAATGAAGTATGAAATGTAATTGTACTTCAGTTGGATGCTTTTTGCTCCCCTATCTATAAATTGTATTATATGGCTGATTACGGAGGTTCAAAAATTTTGAGTCTTAAAATGGTCTACAAAAAGGCTAAGGTCAAAGAGAAATACATTGTAAATAGATAAGTTGATTAATATATCAAAAGAAAGCTTAGGTTATGAGTCATAATGCATTTTGGTCTTAAAATGGTTGTACAAAGTAATATTAGTAATTATGGAAGAAAATGCTAGTTCTAAAATATATGCTCTCCTATGTATTTTCCTCACCAATTATGAATGAAATTATTAATGGTAAATTCATTTGTCTTCTATCATTTACGTTGAATGAGTGAGCTTATTTGTTCTTCAATTTAATGAGTTGATTAAAATGCTAAAACAAGGTCATGGGTTTGTGGGAAAATATTATAGGGTTTGATAAGTAGCAGTATTTTAAATGTAGTGAGTTGGATGCTACAAGGTAGCATGTTGATAGTCCCCTAATTTTTGAGTTAGATTGTAGCTGGGTATGTGTAGGATCATGATGGGCCAAAAAGTGGTGATATGATGGGTATGTGTAGGGTATGTGGCTGATGACTTTTTTTTAACCCAAAATTGATGAAACAAAAAGGGTTTTTAAAGGAGTTTCTCAACTTTCCACCAATATAAATTATGCTTTACTTTGAATTTAATAAATTATTATTATTCATTTTCTATTTAAATTATGACTAAAGTCCTGATTGATAGGTTGATTGAGAAACATCTATAGCTTCAAACAATATCACATTTTTTGAATCTAAAGCATGCATCACATTCTATGCTTTGTATACTATAGGATTAGAAACTAAAATTGAATTTCATGAAGTTTTGACCAAGTTAAGGTGGTTAGACATACGATTTTTTATATTTTTTTAAAGTTGTCATAAAAAAATCATAATTAATTATTTACTTGGAAAAAAATTACAAAAAAAATGTATCACATTGGGACATGAATCCTATACTTACATCTAAAATATTATAAAAAAATATTATCATTTTATTGTGGTTAGGGTGGTTAGACAAACACCTACTTCTTATTTTTTCCCTGAAATTTAAGTACTACTACTACATTGAAATTTCAAATGTTCACCAAATAGATTTTTTTTTTAAAACCTAGTAATTCAAAAACCACATTTAATTTGCTATAGATTCTATTCTTACATATTTTTGAAATAATACAATAACTTATTTAAATTTTTATGTCATGTTGCCTAACTCTAATTTTTTTGAATTTTTTGCCACTTAAGGGCCTATTTTTTCCATGATGATCCTACACATACCCAGTTTTATTATTGATTAATTGTAGAATGTGACTCCATTTTTCCTTAGATAAGCCACTAGTCTTTTCGTTAGTTTATCTTGTACTTAACTGAGCTAGTAGTAAGCCTAGCTCAAGGTTTGAAAGGAGAATCAACTCATAAGCAAAAACTATCAATTAAACCCTAAAAATATAAAATAGTATTGTATTCCTTGTCTAGACATGAAAAATTAGCATCATTCATTTAATTAATTCATATTCATCCATTAATCAAATAAATCAAGTCTATTTGACTAATCTCTAAAGTCCTCCATTTAAATTAAATAAATTCATCTTTAGTATTAACATCATTCCCTTAAGCTAAATAAGTCAAAATATTTATTTAACTAAGTCTAAATCAATTTCCATCTCCTTTCGATTTAAATAAATCCAAGTATCTAAGTCAAAAATTCAAATCACCTAATCTTCACTTAAATTAATCAAACCATGATTAATGCTAGTCCTAATCCTCTTTTCTCTACATTTTGCATCTTGTGCTCATAAATCAATTTAATTGATTTATTAATTCATAATTTTCATTCAAAATGAAATCTTTGAGGGAATATTCTTCCAATTTGAATTTTACCTCCCACATGACTTCTGCCTTCCAACATAGCATTAACTCCCCTCTTTCATGTCCCACACTTGGCATTTAAGATCCCTTCTCACTCCAACAAGCCAAATTTCAAATTTGAAAAGGCCACCTAATGTCATTTATTGGCACATTCATCAAAACTTTGACATCCTTGGCCCATTCACATTGTGACAAGTGGCTCCTTCCTATTGGTTGGTTTTTTGTCCCATATTCATCCCTCTTGCCTCTTCTCTCATCAAAATCTTCTATAAATGGAGAGGATATCCTTCATTCAATCATCCACAATCATGCAAAAGTTAAATGCATTTTTGAATCCACTCTTATGCATAAGTCCATTGAGTCCATATAATCTTCAAAGTAGTTTCATCATTTAGCTTATTAAAACGGGGTTTGGAAAGGATTATTTTCCACATCAAAATAGCACCAATCCCCCTATGAGATGATGGTTTCATCCATTCTAGATATGTTTACATGCTTGTGTGCTTTTTATTACCATGTTTTCTTGTCTTAATGTGATTAATAATTTCATAGGGACCTTGATTATTTTTTTTTCTAACTAGGCGAATTCTCTTTTGTGTTGATCATGTTAGCTTAGGAAAAAATATTGTTCGCATTTTGGTGCCCACTGGTTAGGGAATATTTTTCTAATTGCACAACAAATACATCTATTTTTGACTATTCTATATATGTACTCATTGTTGATGCCACAATGGAAAGTGATTCTTCAACACACAAAAAATATATGTTTACATGATTTTGAATTTTTCTATAATATTACTAAATAGCTAAATGCTTTCTATACACGCATCTTCCTCTTGCCACTGGCCAATATCAGGTACAAGAAGTAAGTTTTGAAGGTTGTGAATCCATACCTTGAGTGCTTTGTTAAATTTAATTTTCAAAGAAGGGCTATCCACCAAGGACGAATTTTCTAATTTATGTATGTGCATTGTCCTTTCTAGTTTTTTTCCATCCTTTCTTCTACAACTGAAATATCATTTTACCATTTATTCATTGGCATTAATTTGACATGTTTTTGACATTCGTTTGATATTCTACAGCCATAAAATTCTCCAATGTCATTATGGTCTTTAATGCTAAATCTTTTACATGATTTGATTTAAATGCGAATTTTATTTAGGGAAGATAGAAATCTTTATGCAAAGATAGGGACATCTTTGGTGCATAGCATCATTTCTTTCATTTTTCTTAGTAAATAGTATTTATGTTAGAAGACATCAAATCATGATTGATTGGATGTAGACATCTACTTGGCCTACTTGGTCCCATCAGCAAGAAGCAACCCAATTGAATGCATTGATTTTATTTTAATCATGGGAGATTCCATCATTTCTTAAACTTGTGCCAAACATATTAAAGTCTGAGATGTGATTACATCATGGGAAAGTGAGAAGAAGTAGGAAGCAATTGAATTAGATTTTCAATGTTTGACTCATATGCAGGTGTAAGTTATTTTATCTAGCTAGGAACCTTCTTCTTGGCCTTGGATGTCATCTTCTTTTCTGCAACAGGGGATTTTTCTACCACAGTTGAGCTCTAAATATCTCTATCAAATATATTTATATCTGTATCAATGATATCTTCGATTATTTTATTTCCTTGCGTAACTGTGTCTTTATGTTATGTTGTCTTAGTTAACTTGGGTCTTCTTATGGTCATGTTTTCATCTTAATTAAGTACACTTCATTAACTTTCTCAATATTTAATTTTTCCTTTCAGAAGTTCTATAAATGCACAGATCTTAGGATTGTTTTTTAGATCTCCAAATGAAATTTTGTCTTTGTTTCTATTTAATATTTGACTGATGTAGGAAGAATCAATGCTGGGATGGGTTGCAGAATTTGGCTATACACTGTCTAATATAATTTACTTGAAAGATTACATCTTTTCAAATTTACGCCTGCAACTTGTATTTGCTTGAAATTTTCTAAAGCCTTTTCAACAAGCCCATTTTGGTGATTCCCTTTATTCCTCTTTACACCTGCCAAATCCATTTGCTTAAAAATAGTTTTAGCACCCTTTCTAAAAGATTTTGGAATCCAAATTTGTGGCCACTAATAGCTTTCTTTTTGAAGGTGCATTTAATAGTTTACATGTTGGTCAATTGTGGTATTTATGGTGCTGCTTTTCACTTGCCAAATACAATTGCTTGAAATTTTTTACACTCTTTTCCAATGAATTCATCTATAATATGACATCCGATTGAGGCATCTTGTCAAAAAGTAGTTGTTTATATTCAAAGGAGCTACATTCTTTTTTTAGGTTGATGCTAGAAAAGGTTGAGGATTTGACTTTATACTTGCCAAATGCATTCACTTTAAAAGCCTTCATCTATTGTTTTCTTCATAGGCCGACTAAGTACATTTGTTTGAAAGTTTCTAAATCCTTTTTATTGGGCATTACAACTTCCAATTGCACTACTTTAGAACTTAGTTTTACATCCCATCAGATCCAATCTTGGTTGCCCTTAGCTATTGTCTCAGCCACTTTTCCACCATCGCCCTTTGTCATCTTAGTCACACCAGTTGGAGCCAGAACATAGGGAGTTGTTTCCACTACAACGAGCCCTGCTAATTTGTCCCTCATCACTAGGTCTGTATTTTAAAACTCCTATTTCCCTCATCAATGACCTTGTACAAGCTTTCCTTCCACCTCATCTTCAACCTGACTCTTAGATCCTAAGTATTGATGGGAAACATTGTTACTATTGTCATTTGATGCATCAAGGTCTTCTTTCGTGATTGACCTCCTTGCTAGCCCATTTGATGGCTGAGGCACTTCTTCTTTCTTGAATGATCCTTTCCTTTTCAAATTATTTGAATGGCTAGGCTTATTCTTATTTGCAACATCTTTTAACAGATCTACTTTTGACACCCAAAAAATGCAAAGAACAGAAATGTTGTATCAATATTTTTACAAATTTGAAACAATTATATGGAATCTTAAACACAATATAATGGCTCAATTGAATTTGTTGTAATGGGTCCCTTGAAGTTTAAACAAATTCTATTTTACAGTGTACTATTATGTGTGTCCTTATGATTTGAACAGTTGAAAAATTACAAGATTGAGGTTAAATAGCAAATACCTTGCAAGAGGGGTGTATTTGAGAAACTTCATGTTGGATGCTCCTTGGATGCATAAACTCCACCGTGTTGAACTTTTTCCTTTGACTAAACTTTAATTTGAAAAGACTCCAAGCCTAGAATAAATAAAAATCCCACTTTTCTAGCAAAACAACTAAGGACCAGGAAATGTTCCTTAGCATTGAATACCTCAAATCTAGAATAAGTTATAGCTTTATATGTTCGGGCTTCGGGAATGAAGGACATTAAATATAGATTTGAAATATTTGTTGCCTAACTACCTTAGTCTTGCTTTTATTGTAAAGATCTTTAGTCGGGAACAATGTGTTTCTTGAGTAGATCATTGAAAATCAGAAACCAAAGATTGCAAGCATCCTCATTAATTGGCGTTGCTCATTTATGACTTTTGCAGGCTAAGTGAAGGGGATTTGAAATCTTACTTTAATTTTTGTAAATCTTCATCTATTTGCAAATCATGACTCTAATTAATGCTTAATTATTATATAGGAAAAGGAAAGAAAATGAAGGAAAAGGAAGGAGTGATTTCGTTCATGTAAAAGAATTGAAACATTGAAGCATAAGAAGCAATCTTTGAAAAATATTTGAGATAAAGAGAAATGGAGCATTAAAACTTGAAATCAGCAAAGCATTTTTAAATGCTTAAGGCTTTTTTTCTATGCTTTAGTTTTCTATTTTAAATCAACTCATACCTTTTTGGGACTCTAAACAAAACATTTCAATTTTCATGACAAAGGGCTTAAAATGAATCTTAGGACAAACTCACTAGATTTTGTTTGAGGTTAACAAATTGAACAAGGAAAATTCTTCATTTTATTTGGTGCTATAAAAAGAATTCACTTTTTCTTTGTGGTTTTAAAATGAACAAGTGCTACTTTGTTTGGTGATTTCTTACTCAAATTAACACCATTGAAAATATGTATGCGCTTCTCTCACATGTCACGATGATCTTGAGAATCAAAATAATTTTTAGTGGTCTTAAGTTTGGATAAACTAATTACCTCCACACTTCATTTTGGGTTTAAAATTGAACAAAACATTGTGCGAGTGTGAGTGGAACCTATCACGTGTATTCTCTCTTTTTTTTTCAACAAAGATCGATCGAGTTACAAATATTTTTGCTCACTATTGTTTATCTTAGAAGGCCTACTCTATGGGAAAAAGTGCTCACTGAAGGGAATGACCCAACTGATAACACACTAAAGGCAAGTGTATTTCTAGTTGGGATATAAAAGTGGGTACTAGAACAAAGGCCAGTATCATGTGGTTGGCTCTAACAAGAAGGACAACAATGGTATCTCTCCTCGATGGGTCAGCTCCTACGAACATAAAGTATGAATTAAAACCCTTGTTGTAGAAAGGCCAAAATCTCTATCTATTTGTTGGTGCAATAACGGTAATTTTGAAGCTGCCCCACACTTTTACAGTTTTTAGTAGAAATGGAAAGTATGGCACGGGAGTTTCATGGGTACTAATACTTGGATGCCCCAAGAAGTGATTATCGTGGATGGGATCCAGTGGGTTCAAGGATCTAACCATTCACTATAAATAAGAATAAAATCTCAAACACTCTGCTTGATTGAAAAAATTGGAAAACAAACATTTAACATGAGAATAAAATCTCAAACCCTTTAGGGGTAGCAAATATATTTGAACGAATTCACATTCTGTTGCTTTCCCTTGGGATTCATATCCTTAGAGGTTTCTAGGCATTTGGATTTCATCTCAATTTTCTCCTACTAAAGTAAACATTAGGTAAATTTTTCTTTGATTTCTTCAATTTCCACATGATACACTTTGTGGGATTAGAAGAAGTTAAAACATTAGACATTTGGGTATGTGCAGGATCATCATTGAAAACACAGGCCCTTAAATGGCAAAAAATTCAGAAAAATCAAAGTTAGGCAACTTGACATACAAATTTGAATAAGTTATCTATCTTATTTAAAAAATATGTAAGAATAGAATTTGTAGCAAATTGAATGCAGTTTCTAAACTACTAGGTTCTTAAAAAAAAAAAAATCTATTTAGTGAAAATTTGAAATTTCAATGTAGTAGTACTTAAATTTCAAGGAAAAAATAAGAAGTAGGTGTCTGTCTGACCACCCTAACCACAATAAATGATAATATTTTTTTATAATATTTTATACATACGTAGATGACTCATGTCCAGTTGTGATGCATATTTTTTTGTAATTTTTTTCCAAGTAAATAATTAATTATGATTTTTTTATTACAACTTTTAAAAAATATAAAAACTCATATGCCTGACCACCTTAACTTGGTCAAACTTCATGAAATTCAATTTTTCTTTTTTTAATCCTATAGTATGCAAAACATAGAATTTGATGCATGTTTTGGATTCCAAAAATGTGACACCCTTTGAAATCTATAGATGTTTTTCAATCAGCCTATCAATTAGGACTTTAGTAGTAATTCAAATAGAAAATAAGTAATAATTGTTTATTAAATTCAAAGTAAAGCATAATTTATATTAGTGGAAACTTGAGAATCTATTTTTAAAACCCTTTTGATTTCATCAATTTTGGGTTAAAAAAAATCATCAACCACATACCCTACAAATACCCATCATATCACCACTTTTTGGCCCATCATGATCTTGCATATACCCATGTAGTTTCATACCTAATCAAGAGGTTTTTTGTGGTAAAGATAACCCATTAAGAAAAGATTAAATCAATTGGACCCCACACATGTGCTTGTTATCTTTTGTCCTCTGATCTTCCATGCAAACATTGGTCTTTTGGTTTTGAACTACTCTTAGAGAAAAGCATGTTCTTCACTATCTTGGTCTTGTAAACAAGTTAGTTTTGGGTTCATTTAGGATCCAATAAAACACTTCATCCATATAAAAAAATTATCATCTCATCCCACAAACAACTTTAGAGCTTTAGAAACATCATTTTAGACTTGGGTAAATCATCCTTAAACCAAATCAAAATCATTTGTGTAGTTAGGTGTGTGTTGATGAATCCTTCCTCACAAACTTACTTAAATCAACACACCTTTGAATGAGTTCATGCTAAGATAAAATCTAAACATCTTAGTGTTTACAAGCTCATTATCCAATCAAAACAATCAAAATCAAATCCTTAAGTCTAGCATTGATCCAAAGTTCCCAAAATTTAGACACCCATATCATTCACCCCTTTCATCATTCATCTCATCATTGGTCGTAAACACCTTAGAGGTCACTTTTGCAACAAGGTGAAATCACAAGAAGAACATGGAATATAAAATTGATCCATACATCATGAGTAAACAAACTCAACCAAACTATCAAAGCCTTATAATTCCAATTGATTTCCAAAACTCATATTTATACAATCCATACATGGGATAATTAACTCCTATAAACCTCAATGGTACAACAAATGTGAGTATGCCCAATCTAGATTTTGGAACACCTTTTCTAATGGTAGATTTAAATCCAAGTACAAACTTACAAATGTATCAACCAAACACACAATGCATGAGTCTTCCACAAAACAACATCATCCCACCAAATCCATACATGCCAAATGTGAATATATCAAGAACAAGTTTTCCAAACATGAACATTTTGAATCCACACTTGGTAAACTTTGGGATAGATATGTTTGTGAATCATACAAATGTTTTTCAAAATTCAAACAAGATGTTAACGACTCCATGTTTTGATCCAAATCAAGGTAACACCATGAAAAATCAAGGAAATATGATTCCAAAGCACAACAATGTTCAATTCCAACCTATCATGCCAAATCTAAACATCATCCCAAATAAGAACATTGTCCAAAATTAGTTTTTCCATGATCACATGCAAACACCACAAGTGTACATTCCAAATTTTCTTAAACCAAATCAACTATATCAAGGGATTCAAGATCAAATATGGTGAGATAAAATTGCTACACTTACCAAAATAGTTGAGTCATTGAGCAAAGAGACATCTTCACTCCAAAATCAATACACTCTTCCATTGGTTGAACCATGCCATGAAAATGTTGAGTTGTGTCCACAACCACATCAAGAACAATATATCCAATTTCAAGAAGTTAGACCACATCAACAAATACAACTCCCATATCTCAAAGGTCAATCACCACATCTCTAAGATCAATCATCACATCTCCAAAATCAACCACCACAAGGTCAATTCAAAGTGAAAATCTCATAAGGGAACAAAAAAAAATGCATACCACTTGGGATACCAATAAAATTAGTATTGCAACAATTGGTACAAGAAAATCTCATCAAGCTCCTCATCTATGGGAACTATCAAGAACCCCTAGTTAAACCACCAGGGTATAACGAGGAGCACCATTGTGATTTTCACAAAACAAAGGGACATGCAACACCAAGTTGTATTCAACTAAAAAATATCATCCAAGACCTCATTGATAAAAAAGATAAACACTATTGGGGACAATGATGAAGATTCAACCACTAGTGATAGCATTCACAATCTCTCCACTGCAATTGTTCAAAAAAATGATCAATATCTATCCATCAATGGAGATGTTTTTACCTCATCCAATGATCAAAACAACATACATCAAGAGTCACTTTTCAATCATGATTAAAATTCACCAACAATACCCAACAATGATCCAATTCAAGAAATTTCAACATCACTTGACCCTATGGTTGAATACATTCACAATCTCTCCATCGTAATTGTTGAAAACAATGTTCAAAACCTATCCATCAATGAGCACATTGAATATGTTTCCACCTCATTCAATTTCCAACTCACCATACATCAAGAGCCACTTTTTAGTGATCTATTTCAAGGAGAGTTAAGAGTTATTTGATCCTATTGACATAATACATGACCTATCAACCACTAATCATGTTGAAAATGTCTCTACATCACTTTATGAGTTAGAGGACATATCTCATGAATTTAATCCGAAGCATGATCAAAATCGTTCACCAAGGTCTAGCAATGGTCCTTTCCAAGAAATCATGACCCCCTTTGACCTCATAGTTACAGATACTAAAGGAATCCTCAACTTGACACTTGATCCATGTCCACTCAAAGATCAAGAAGATATTGAACTACTTACCATGACTATTGATGATGTCTAAGAATCCTTTGTAAGCAATCCATCCTTTGAAATGAACCCATCTCAAGAACTTGATCCAAATAATTTCAAAAATAATCCCAAAATTAATCAAGATCAAGAATTCATATCTCCAAGGTACTATAATGATCTAATGGACACTCTCCTATCTATACAAGATGTCACAAATGATTATCATATCCACATAGAACATAATCATCCATCTACCCATAAGATGCTTTGTTTGGATGGACATGTAGATGATCTTCATTAAGAACAAGATTCCTTTACTCTTGCTATTATTACACAAAAAGAACAAGTTATTAATTCTTATAGTCAAACAAAGTTGTTAATAGTAGTATCATATATATCCAAAATTTAGACTAAGAACATCATGAATAAAGATATCCAACATTATCCACTCAAGGAAACAGGTCAGACAAAACAAGATATTCTAAAGTCACCAAAGCATCAAATTCCAATAACATCATCTACAGTGGTCATTTATCAGAGGATGCATTCTAAACAAGAGCTCCCA
The DNA here is from genome assembly GCA_007258455.2 of Sequoia sempervirens. Classification (NCBI taxonomy): domain Eukaryota; kingdom Viridiplantae; phylum Streptophyta; class Pinopsida; order Cupressales; family Cupressaceae; genus Sequoia; species Sequoia sempervirens. The sequence continues at coordinate 36,878 of VDFB02036182.1, forward strand.
AAATAGGAAGAATCAAAGCATGAATGTAATATTTCCACAATACTGGGAAAACTATGTCTCAAGAAAACATGAACATAGAGAGCGTGAAGAGTCCTTATGGTGAAACAAATGTCAATACTACAACTAGCCATGTCATGAATTTTCATCCACTCATCACTCCATCCATGAATTGGGACCAACATTAGAAGAAAGATTTGAATCAAAGAACAAATAAATTTATCAAATAAAAATAAGTTGAGAAGCATAACGGACAAATCAAATACATATGGATACCAAAAAATAAAAAGAAATATTATCCCTATCTAACTCCATTAGTCAAAGGAACTATGGGGAAAAATAAAAAATGGAAATGTATCCATCAAAGATGTCCACATAACCTAATTAGGCTTCCCATGCGACATACAAAGTATATCAAGCAGTTGATCCTAATTCCATGCACACTTCCGTATCCACCCATCATCTCTCATCTTCACAAGTTTGGAGAGTCAAAGGTTCCAAGCTGTCAACCAATCCATCTTCTATCCATAAACACACTCCATCCACACCTCCATGCATGATATCAAATTCTCACATTGACCATATATTGGCAAAAACCCTTCATCATAAGGATTCAAAAGGTAATCTATCACAATGTGCAAAGTTAACTCTAGTATCAACAAAGTTGATCAGGAATCTCAAAAGTTGTATTCAAGTGCATGTATCTTGGAAAAGCAGCTTCTTCAAGTAGGATATCAATGGCACATTATGACAAAAGCATATACATGAACACAATGAGGTGATTCAACATTAGCTTAAAATCTTTTAGAAAAATAAAAATAAAAAAAATATATAAATCAAAAAAATTCAAAAAAAGGATTGAAAATAGTAAAGAAAAAAAAGTGTCCTCTAGTGAAAATGACTATGGTGGGGCTTTGGATAGGTACCATGATGAAAATCTAGCAAACATGCATCATGTGTAGAATCAAGCATCTACATGAGCCAGTTTAGGTGAAATCATCTCATGTCATCCAATACTGATGATGTCATATATGTGGAAGGTCTAAAGCATAATCTTTTAAGTGTTGGATAGATGGTTGACAAGTGATACAATCTTCAGTTCAAGGATGGAAAGTGCAAAATATTGGGGAGTTCCAAAAATGTGATTGCATCAAGTACAAAAAAAAAGGTAATATCTTTCACCTAAGTGTTGCTAGTAATTTTTTTTTGATTGCTCAAGTTGATGAAAGTTGGTTGTGGCATAAGATAATGTGTCATGTAAAATTTGAAAATATTATCAAGATAAGTTCTACTCAGGTTGTGAGAGATCTTCCTAAGTTGATGAAACCTACTAATGCCATATGAAAGGAATATCAGTTAGGGAAACAAACTAGAGTTCCATTTCAGAGCAAACAACATTGTTCAAATAAATTGTTGGATCTTGTTCATATTGACTTGTGTGGTCCTTCTAGAGTCAAAATTTTACAATGATACATGTGTTTCATGTTGCTTACTGATGATTATTCTAGAATGATGTGGTTTAATTTCTTAAGGGAGAAATTTGAAGCTTTAGAGAAGTTCAAGATTTCTAAGGGTATGGTTGAGACAGAGACAAATCTGAAGATTAAATGTTTGAGGTCAGATAGAGGTGGTGAATTCACTTTCAGTGAGTTTAATTCCTTTTGTGAAGAACATGGAATAAAGAGAAAATTATCTACATCGTCGACCCCTTAGTAAAATGGAGTTGTGGAAAGGAATAACAAGACAATTAAAGAAGTTGCAAGAACTATGATGTTGGAAGGAAATGTTCCTCATATCTACTAGAGAGAAGCTATGAGTACTACTGTTTACTCTCTCAACCAGGTACAAATCAAAGGTGATACTGGTAAGAACCCTTTTGAGCTATGGTATGGTCATAAGCCTACTATTAGATATTTCAACATATTTGGGAGTAGATGCTATATCAAAAAAGATGAAGATATAGGAAAGTTTTATGCTAGGAGTGATGGAGGAATCTTCCTCGGTTATTCTACTAAAAGAAAGGCCTACCAGTGCTAAAAGAAGAGATTGAGAAAAATGGTTGAATGTGAAAATGTAAAGGTTGATCTAAAACCTATGGATATGATTCAGATGATTAGAATGACAATGCAAACAAAGGAAAGAAATTTTAGACTTCAAATCAAGTTTATATCATTTTGTTGAATCAAGAAAATCAAGAAGAAGGACAAACTAGTGAAAATGCAAAAGAGATTACAAGAGCCTAAAGTTCAAGAACATCCTAAGAATCCAAGTTATGTAATATTAAATCATTTAGAAGAAAAAAAGTGTCAAGAGTAGGAGAATAATTGCAAAAGAATATTGTTTGATTTCAAAGGCTGAACCTAATAGTGTGAATGAAGCATGAAAAGATGAACATTGGGTTGAAGCAATGAAAGAAGAACTATAGTAAATTGAGAAGAATGATACATGGATTCTTGTTCGTAGACCTAAGGACAAAAATTTAATTGGAACTAAATGGGTCTTTAGAAACAAACTAAATGTTCAAGGTGAAGTTGTTAGTGTATAAGAGTGAATTTTCACCCTAGGTACAATTCCCCTTTTTTCCTTTATACAATTTAGAAAGCCAAAGTTAGAGGCTTAAATTTACTTAAGCCCATTGTTGGTGGTCCACATGGAGCCTATTTTGTCTATCAGTGGAGGCATTTCTATCAAGGACACCCACGTGGTATGTAGATTTTTGCGTAGCACAGTTACTTCCCTGGCAGATTCCTATGACTAATCCAGTGGAGGCCTTACTCTTCCTATTGGCAGTTAAGTTGTAACACCTCATTCAACCAACTGACTAGAATATGGACATTTTCTTCCTCATTCCTTCATATTCACTCCTTGAACTCCTTGAACTTGTTTTCCAACTCTTTAGGAGATCAGGTCTTCATTCTAGCACTCTCACAAAACTCAATTTCACTCACGTTCAAGCATTCTAAGCATTCCATTGCAGCAATATCACACTTCATCAACTTGGTGGAGCATGTTTGGGACCACACCATTCACAATAGAGGCTTGATTTCCTCTCATTTCTCCCCAAAGAATCCTTGAGTGATATTCGTGTAGGTGGTAAGCTTCCCTCTCCTCTCTATCATTTGGTGAGTCACATAGTATTGTTTTGTAGTTATTTTGCTTTCTTTACATATTTCTTCTTTATCTTTTTCTTTTGGTTGTCTATGGTGGTGGAAACACCTAAACGGGGGTCTGACTGAGGCAGTCCCCTATACAACCCCCCCCCCAAAAAAAAATCTCTCTTGTTTTGTAGGTGGATGCACTTTGTGGAGCTAGCTGGTGAATAGGATCTTCTACAAGATCATCTTCGTCACCTTCGCTTTTGTATATCTACTTTATCGCCTCCATTTGTACCTCTCATATTTCATAATATTATTTTGTTCTCTTAAAATTTGTTAAGCTAGGTTGTTAGTCATTTTAGAGAATCCACCCTTTTCTTTGCTATAATCTGACCATACATAATGCAACACACTTCTGAGATGATATCATGTTGTGCTGTCGTCTAAGGTCCGTACTGATGTCCTCGGTTAGAGAGCTTCCTGAGGTGTAGATTTGGACTCAAAAAATGACTTGCCTAGCCCCACTTTAAGATTTGAGATTGACAAGTGGTTGTAGGATTTTATAATCCTCATCATTCTCATCCTCATACCTTAAGCACTACATTTATCTAAGGTAAGTTAGGGAAGCCTATCACATCTTGACCCTCCTTGACCTAGGGTTTTACATGCAGTGGTCCCCCTCTCTTATATTTTTGGTGAACTTGAGGTGAACCAATGTCTATTAATCTATAGTGTTGAGGCTTCCCTCAGTTGCTTCATGATTGTTGTGTTCTCAAGCGTTGTGAAGGTTTATGAGCATCACAACCTAGTCCACAACTTCTAGGAATATCATGAGGAGAATTGTATGACACCTTCCGATGGATAGAACGAAGGTCTCACTTGGTATCTCTACGAGCCTCTTCTTTGGTCCCACTGTTATTTTGGTTTTGCAAGAGTAGGTGTTAAGAAGTGAGATGGGATTCATTGATGAAACCAATCATGTACCCACTCCTCCTGTGTCCCTCATTCCATCATCGATGGATGCACATGAGGCCATTCAAATCCTAGTTGAATATGTGTCTGCCCTTATAAAGGGGTTGGGTGACCTTGAAAATGATTCAGAAAGAAATTTGAATATGGCTAGAGCTGCTCAGGTTGTTAGTGAACTAAAACATATGATGGATAAAGAGAAAATAGAGTAAAGCTTATAAGTAGTCTCTTTGGTACCGCCAAGCCTGTGCCACTCCAAGCAACTCTATTTTTTCACAAGGAGTTAGCTTCAAAGAACATGAGGGAGAACTAGGAGTATCAATACCTTCCACCTCTGTCTACATGGCCAATGTGGTCCCTTTCATTAGTATCCTTTCCATCCCTAATCAACCAAAAGCTATCAAGGTGAATAAGGTCTTGTATGGATTTAGCTTTACCCCTTTTCTCACCTTTGGTGGTTGAGTTCTTTGTAGAGTAGGTGGTGGAGGCTTTAGTAATGGTGGTGGATTCGTTAGAGGAGGTGGTGTAGGTGGAGGTGGTTCTGATGGTGGCTCTACTAGTGGCGGTGGCTCTGGTGAAAGTCACACTGGTGGTGGTTTTGGAGGTGGAATTGGCGGTGGCTTTAGAGGAGGTTCCTCTAGCCCTTTATCTTCTAATGACCCTATTATAAGCACTCTAATTCATAATATGGGTAAGGTGTAGAGTCAGTTAACAAGCCTTTCCCAAGCCTCTACCCAACCTATTTTCTAGCCTTTCTTCTGACATAGCCTATTGTCAGTTGCCATCTTGAACACTTCCCTCCCTAAAGGAATGGAGATTCCTAAATTTGAGAAGTTTGGTTGTAAGGGGGATCCATAGACACACGTGTCTGCATGTAACACCCTCTGCATCGACTTCTTCCATCCCGATGCCTTCATGGCTAAACTATTTCCCCAATCTCTCAAGGACACAACACTCGAGTGGTACTATTCCTTGCTTGATAATTCTATTTTATCATTTGACCAACTTTTAATCAATTCCTTAGACAATTCCAAGCAAACATTAGGCTGAAGATGACCTTCTTGGATCTTGTCTAATATAAGCAAGGAGACGATGAGAAGATTACTAATTTTATAGCACATTATCAAGTGCTTCTTTCACAAATCTCGTATTAGTTGCCCGATTCTGACGTGAAGAAGGTGTTCGTAGGGAACTTATAAAGGCCTTGGCAAGAAAAGTTCACCCTTATGAAATACCCTTCTTTCATACATTTGTGTGTAGCCTTATGAGAATACCAAAAAAGAGTTGCTCAATTAAGGGGATATTCCTCGTTCTCCCGTTCTGAAGGGAAATCCATCATATAAATCTTTGAAAGGGATAAAGCCATTGCCAATGTAGTAGTCGTTGTCTAAATCTTACACTCCCATCTTGCAAAAGTTGTTGAAGGATAAGATCATAACTCTACCAGTCCCTAAACCTATTAAGGAGCCCTATCCTAATTGGTACAATGGAAGTTCTTCTTGTTAGTACCATTGTAATGCCCCATCTTATAACCTAAGGAATGTTGCAGTTGTGTATAAAAGTGAAATAATTTTTTTTTTTAAAGTATTAAGGTGAACTTAATTAGTTGCATACATTCATTAAGTTACGCGATGCTACACTACTTGAGTTTCCATAGATGACTTTAGTATTTCACATTGCATATATTTAATTAATCATAAACTTAAAAATAAACATCACATATCATTTGAAAAACCATTCAAGATAACATAAAGTACAAACATGTTTCTTGCATTGCATTTGATAAGATATTACAATACTCATTCATCTGATGACGTGGATCAATAATAGTTACAATTACTTTTACAAATGTTCACGTCATAAATAATTGAGGAATGTTTACAAATACAAGATTTACAAGAATGCAATAAAGAAAGTACAACTAAATCCAAGTGCAAGCTCTCCATCCATGAAGCTCTCGTTGCCATGATCATAAACTAGGGACCCAACAGAGTAAGGTACACATTCCACCCAACCATGTGGTACCCATAGGTCCACCCCCCGTGCTAGGAGATAGTAATATGGTTACCTAGACATAATCTACTAACCATAGACACAAGTACATACCTAACTGATGGTTACATTGCTTCCAGATTTTAGACAATTGAATGTACTAAGTACACAAGTTAGACTGTTATTTTAGGTGTAGTGTCATCACAATATTGCAAAGGTTACCCTGGTGTTTCTTCCTAGGTTCCGGCCCCCAACTTGGGTTACCTTGGTAACCTCTTATGAAACTCGGCCCCATTTGGAAACTATTGCGGAATCGAATGCCTTTTAAGGTAACAAGACATCGATTTTCCATTCCAGGCCTTCTCATCTTATACTCAAAACTAAACTAGCTCAAGAGTCCATAAGTGAGGCATAAACATCTTATTAAGGATTTTAATTCTAACTATATTGTTGTTTAGTTATCACTGACTTACTAACTCTTTGCAAGTTACCCTGACACCACTTTGTGTGTCGGCCCTCACATAGAGCCACTCCCCTAAACATAACATAGGAATTCTAAGTTTTCTTGACTAAGGTAGACAAGGTGCATGAATTTCAATCACATAATAACAAATGACACACAACGGTCATTAAATCTTTTATTCATAAACCAGGTAACAAAACACCATATTCTAACACATGCACAATCCTAGTCAACTCAAGAAATACATTTGAACAATAACTTCACCCTTCCTATACAAATCATTCTGGAAGACTTATACAATTTAAGACTTTCCCAATTTTCCCAATTAGAAACACGACTAAAGGAAAAAAGAAAAATAAACATCTACCATTCGGATTCACTAAATCCACTTGAATCAGTTTGAAAACAACATGAATATAAATCAGCTTAATAAAAGATCTATTTTGAAAACAATAAAAGCAGTTGTTTCATTTAATCTATTCTCTTGATTTTCTCGAATTCACATAAAAGTGTATTCCAAAATTTCTCTTTCATTCTTACTATCTTAGAAGTATTTAATCTTGAAATTTACATGCAATTTTTTTTAAAAAATATCAAAATTATTTTTCTAAATTAATAAATCACAAAATCTTATAAATATTTATATACAAACATATATAGATATATGTTTATATATAAATATTAAT